>JAOTAX010141181.1:0-16721 GCA_025629825.1 Erythroxylum guanchezii | reverse complement strand
CAAGTTACAAATCCTAGACTTAGGTATTCATAAATCATAGCTAAACTACGGATTAAGCTACTCCCCTTTGAAGCTCGGTAAACTCCAGCCGTCACTACATCTTCAAGAGAAAAGATATGCCTAACCACGCAATGTATCCGGAAACTTCACAACTCGTGGCGAATCCAAGCTACCCATGGTGGAAGTTGGCGGTAGAAATGGAAGATAAAACTATACACAAATTCTCCCCAGGGAACCCTGGGTGGTGAGGTCATGGATGCTTTTGTTCTCTCTACGCTTCTGTCTCCTCTCTCTGTTTGTCAATGAAGTTCAATCGATCCCCCCATAACCTAATTTGGCAAGGTTTATATAGGATAGATTGGGTCGGGTCAGTACAGTGAGTGAAATTTCCATTTAAAATTCGGATACCCGACTGCTCGCCGCGACGAGTGAATTATTTGACGTCGCGACGTGCTACTCTTGTTTGCTCGCCGCGGCGTATGAATTATTTGACATCGCGGCGTTCTGTTATCCGTCTATGCGTCGCGACGTAGAAATTGGCATACGTCGCGACGTGTCTTCTTCTGGATGTGCCGCGACGTGATAATTAAGTTTCACCGCGGCGATGCCACAGCGAGGTGATTAGTTCACGCCGTGACGTGCCTTCTTCTTGATGCACCGCGATGTCCGTGGAGGAGCTCACGTACTGTTGACTTTCTTATCCTTTTGGCTCTTTTTTTCTCCTACATTATAAAATAACAATTTGCAATATCAATTGTCCTTAGAAAAATTATAATGCAATTAATGTCAATTTGCACAATTTTACTAACAACTTGCATAAAACATAAGCTCACTGTAAGGGACTAATTTAAACACAAAATCATGAATTAAGAGTCAAAAAGTATATTAGCAGCCATGAAAGTGTAGCCAATTTATATGATAAACTTGGGCTCAATCAGTTTGTCATAGTGTTTATCGATGACATTCTAGTATATTCCAAGAGTGAAGGGAAACATGAGGAGCATCTCAAGATCGTGTTGCAGACATTGAGGGAGAGGGAACTTTATGCCAAATTCAGCAAATTTGAGTTTTGGCTTCACGAAGTGATATTCCTTGGGCATGTGATTTCAGAAGACGGGGTACATGTTGATCCAAGGAAGGTTGAAGTAGTGGTAAATTGGCATGCACCCATAATAGTGACAGAGGTGAGGAGTTTTCTAGGTTTGGCAGGATATTATAGGAGATTCCTTAAAGGATTCTCTATAATAGCTTCTCCGATGACTAAGTTATTGAGGAAGAATCAGAAATTTATCTGGAGTGAGGAATGTCAGAAAAGTTTTAAGGAGCTCAAGTGCGGATTAATAAGTGCTCTAGTTTTGATTTTACCCATAGGAGATAAGGGTTAAACAGTATATAGTGATGCTTTGAGAAAGTGTTTGGGTTGCGTGTTGATGCAAGAAGATAAGGTAATAGATTATGCCTCGCGACAGCTAAAGCTTTATGAACTGAATTACCTGACCCATAATCTGGAGTTAGCAGCAATAGTTTTTGCCTTGAAGATTTGGAGACATTATCTATATGGGGTCAAACGAGGATTTTCATTGATCATAAAATTCTTAAGTATTTGTTGAGCCAAAAGGAGTTGAATTTGAGACAAAGAAGGTGGTTAGAGTTGCTCAAGGATTATGATCTGTTGATTGAGTATCATCCAGGAAAGGCAAATGTAGTGGCAGATGCCTTGAGCAAGAAATCCTCTATAGCTCATGTTCAAACAATTTATCTGCCACTATTGGAAGAGATGGCTAAGCTTAGGATAAGTTTGAAATAGGAGGAACCTGAATATATTGTTGCTACTTTCAGAGTGAGACCGATACTCAAGAGAGAAAGTTAAAAAGTTACAAGCACAGGATGTAGAATTGAGTAAGCTCCGAGAGGAAATTCAAAATGACAAGAAATCTGAAGTGGTAGTGAGGGATGATGGACTTATGGTCGTAGGGAATAGACTTTGTATCCCGAATGTCAAGAAAGTAAAGAATGAGATACTTGATGAGGCACATAATGCACCTTATGCTATACACCCAGGTAGCACTAGAATGTACAGAGATCTGAAAGAGCATTATGGTGGAAAGGCATGAAGAGAGATGTAGTTGAATATATGAGTAAGTGTCTAGTGTGTCAGCAAGTCAAGGTTGAACACCAGGCACCTTCAGGCAAGTTAAGGCCATTGTCCATTCTTGAATGGAAGTGGCAAAGAATGACCATGAATTTTTTGATGTGTTTGCCCAAGACCAGTAGGAAGCATGATGCTATATGGGTCATTGTAGATCGGTTGATGAAGTCAGCCCATTTTCTAGCAATTAAATAGGTTGATTCTCTGCATGTACTAGCAAAGAAGTATATTGATGAGATAGTGAGACTACATGGGATTCCGAACTCTATAGTTTCTAACAGAGATCCTCGGTTTACTTCAAGATTCTGGGGAGGCTTACAAGAGGCTCTGGGAACCAAGTTGAGTTTCAGCACTGCTTTACATCCTTAGACAGACGGTCAAACTGAGAGGACCATTCGGACCCTTGAGAGAATGCTTAGAGCATGTGTGATGGATTTCAAAGGAGCTTGGGATGAGCATTTGCCATTGGTCAAATTTGCTTATAATAATTCGTACCATTTGATCATTCAGATGGCTCCATATGAAGCACTGTATGGAAGGAGATGTAGAACTTCGATATATTGGGATGAAGAAGGAGAAAGGAAACTGATAAGGACAGAGTTACTTCAGATGACAGTAGACAAGGTCAACTTAGTTAAGCAATGGCTTAAGGCAGCACAGGATAGAATGAAAGGTTATGTTGACGCACACCGAAAGGAGATGGAGTACGAAGTCGGTGAGAAGGCTTTCCTTAAGACATCTCCTTGGAAAGGAGTCATGAGGTTTAGCAAAAAGGGCAAGTTAAGTCCAAGATATATGGGTCCTTACGAGATTCTAGAGAGGATTGGACCGCTAGCCTATAGGTTGGCGTTCCCACCAGAATTATCACAGATTCATGATGTTTTTCATGTTTCCATGTTAAGGAGATATAGATTAGATCCCTCCCACATCATTCGGATCGCTGAGGTTCAGTTGAGAGATGATCTGAGTTATGAGGAGATTCCATTGGAAATCTTAGACACCAAGGAAAAGGTCCTCAGGCACAAGACGGTTCAACTGGTCAAAGTCCAGTGGAGAAACCATTCTGTTGAAGAGGCCACATGGGAGCCCTTGGAAGCCATGAGGGAAAAGTATCCACACCTCTTCAATGACTCAGGTAAGAATTTCGAGGATGAAATTTTTTTTAGACGGGGAGAAATGTTAGTCCCTGAAATTATTTTAATAATAAGCATGATTGACCTATTTCTGGAGTTCTGCTAGATTAAAGTAAGTTGGGATTAATTAGCATGTTAATGTGGGTAAGATAATATGACATGGGCTAAGGGCATTGAAGTATTAAGGTAGTGAGAGTGTGTAAGGCCAATTTTGGCAAGTCACTTAAGTTTAAAAGCCATAAGGCATTAAAGGAAGGGCAAGGTGGACTTTTCTCAATCATTAAGGGTAAAATGGGGAGAAAGAAGTGTTGTCTTCTTCCTAAAGAGGGGAAAAACGAAAATGGGAAAGGTAGAAGTGAAATATCAAAACCAAAGAGAGAAAGAAGAGAGGTTTTAGTGGTTGAGAGGAAAGAAGAGAGTTGAGCTAGGGTTTTATCTTTTTTAAGCCTTCTAGAGAGATTTAGGTGTTGTGTAAGAAGGGAAAAAGGTAGAGGAGTATAAGAGCTTTCTTTTGAACCAAACATCTCTTCATTTGGTGAAGATTTGAGGTAAGAGGATTTTAAGGCTTTGGATTTTTTGAAGGATTTTGGTTTCAAAAGCTTAGTAAATGCACGGGTTTAGGTGTTCTAGGATCAATTTATACATTAGTTTCTTTGGGTACTCATTTGGAAATTCCTATTGATTTTGGGAATTGTATTTATGTTAAAAAGGGAATTAAGAAGGACAAGGGGAGCAAGAGGAGAGGCTTTTTTGAACAAGCCATAATCAAGGACTTCAAGGCGGGTTTCACTTTTATAGTTAAGTAATAAGCCAACAAAAGTTTTCTGTCAAGAAATGAAAATAAATAACTTTGCAACTACCTTATTCATGTGCATTTAATGTTTTTAAATGCTGTAATATTGTGATACATGCTTAGACATGATTTGTGTGATGGTTTGTGAAAAGTTGTTTTTTTAAAATAATTTTTTTGAAATGATGCATGATTATGAAACCATACTTTTGGAAATGGTTTTTAATGATATAATAAGTATGTGAAAAAGCAAGTTTTCAAAATAATGTGCCATTTTGGGCATCAAGCTTACAAGATTTTGAAATCTATGTATTATGTGGGTTTGTGGTAGTCCCTCAAGAACTATCATGTGCATGTTGACCTAAGTATAGGCTTCTCCCGCCTACCCACTAGTGGCATGGAATTTCCTCAAGGATTCCCTCAAGAATTCAGGACTACATAGGACCATTATATTGGAAATGTGTAGTGCGTCATGTTTTGGACTTACCCAAACCATTTGATATGTTTATGTATCCATGACAAGTTGATATGATTGATGCATTCATGATTTGCATACATATGAATTTTTGCATTGAAAATGACTTTAAAATGCTTTTGTTTGTTACAAATTATGTTACCCACGGGCTTCAAGCTCACCCCCCAATCTCCTCCCACACATTCAGGTGATGAGTAGGATATCGAGTAGGTCAAGGGGCAAGGCAGCACTCCTAGTTTTGATTATTTTGTATTTGAAGCAAGTTTTATAAAGCAATGTATCTTTTGTATTTTGGGATTTTGATGTATTAATGTATTTGCTGCTTGAAATGCTCACTAAAGCTTTGTAAAACTTGTATTTTTTGATGCAAATGGAATATGTTTGCATATTTACTCATGGCTCTCTCTCAAGTTTGTAAGTTGCATTTTTCAAGTTGTCATAAAGGAAAAATTCGTGTTTTGACTTCGGGAGAAAATCTAGATTAATCTAGGCTGATTTAGGCAAATGTGTCTTCCAAAAAGTTGTAGTTCTTTCTTTTATCTTTCGAACGGTATATAGTATGAAATTTTCGGACATCTGAGCTGAAAGTTAAGGTCCTTATAAGGGAAGATGTATCTTCTGCGTTTTGCTTCTTCTGTGATGACATGTCGTCTATGTTTTGCTTCTTATGTGATAACGTGTCATCTATGTTTTGCTTCATCTGTGATGACGTGTTGTTTGTGATGACGTGTCATCTGTGTTTTGTTTCTTCTGTGATGACGTCATATCTTTTATGTTTTGCTTCTTCTGTTTTTTGCTTCTTCTATGTTTTGCTTCTTCTACTTTTCGCTTCTTCTGCTTTTCATCTGTACCTATCATCTGTTCCATTTTTGACCTTTTAGAAGATATAATCTGTCTTTAATTCTTCATGAAAGTTGTAGATCTTGAAGTCTTCTTTCGAACCATATAAAGAACACCTTAATCTGATATCTGTAGGGAAAGTTATAGCAATTTTCCCCATTTGTCTATCTTTTTCTATTAGTCTGTTTTTCTTCTGTACCTATCTTCTGCTCTATTTTAGACCTTTTCAAAGATAGAATCTCTCTTTAAGATCTTCATGAAAATTGAAGATTTTGAAGTCTTATTTTGAACCATCTAAAGAACACACAAATCCGATATCTGTAGGGAAAGTTATAGCAATTTCACCATTCGTCAGTCTTTTTCCATTAGTCTATTTTTCGTCTATATCTATCTTTTGCTCCACTTTTGACCCTTCAAAAGATAGAATCTGTCTTTGAGGTCTTCTCTAAAGTTGTAGATCTCAAAGTCCTCTTTGAAACTATCCTAAGATGATCTTAACCTGATATCCATAATGACAGTTATGCTAATTGCCCTAAGGCAGGTGCAATATGAATGAGGTCAAGACCATGTTAGATTCTTTCAGTTATGCCTTTATTATAGCATCTCCAAATGAGTTGGTTTTGGTCTCTAATTAAACTAGAGATTTAGAGTCACAAAAACAAGTTAAATTGAAATTCCTTTTTGAGGTTTGTCCTGGTGTGGGCACGCCACCCTTGTGGGGTACGCGTTTAGATATCATTTAGGATTTCGGGCCGATAACTCACACGAGCCGGGTGCCCAACAATGATATGTATTTGGATAAGTAGAATATATTTGATATGTTTTGTTTAAAAACAACATCTAATGAAAGGTAATGTATATGGCTTGAGTTTTTGAGAATGCTTTGAAATGTTTGGCATGTTTTGGTTCGCTTTTGTGTAGAATTTGCATATCCTCCCAGGGAGTATATGGGTGTTACATTATTTGGTATCAGAGCATAGTTTAGGCAATTCTGGTTTAACCAGCACTTAACTATTGCTTGCATTTGGATATAAGAGATTTGTTTGGCCTAATACGGTTTGTTACATATTTTTGTTTTATATTTGAGTATGGAAAGTATCTCATGAAGTCGTTGGTGAGGTTGCAGAGAGTAATAATCCTTCGCAATCTCGTCCATCTATATTAGGAACCTCTGGGGTCAATTGAGGTGAAGTTGAAATGCCACCTCCTCCACCTCCTGCTTATGGGGAGGCTTTGGTTAAGTCATCGCAAGACATGATGATGTTATTGCATCGTTTGACTACACCCAAGGCTTCGACGGATTAGCTACAAAAGTATGGAGCTAAAGAATTTACCACAACATCTCTGGAAGAATCTGAAAGAGCTGAATTCTAGTTAAAGAAGGTGACAAAGGTGTTAGATGAAATTTGTTGCCCACCAAATAAGATGGTGCATTGTGTTGTTTCTCTTCTTTAGGGAGCAACCTATGAATGGTGGAAGTTTGTTATGAGCAATCCTTAGCTACCTGAGCCTCTGGCTTGTGATTTCTTTTCTTAAAAATTTAAAGCTAAGTATGTGACAGAAGCCTATAGAAAGGAGAAGTGGAAACAGTTTCTTAACCTGAAGTAGAGAAACTTGTTTGTTGTAGAGTACAATAGAGAATTTAATTGACTTAGTAAGTATGCTCCTGACGTGTACTTATTGAGAAGTTCTGGTGTCATCAATTTGAGGATGGTTTGCATGACTCAATCAAAGAGCGTCTGGCGACATTCACTTTACTGCAACAAGTGAGCTATCATCAACTGGTACAAGTTGCCATCAAGATAGAGAAGCAAGAGATGGGGAAGAAAGAAAGGGTTCAGTGAAGAGGTTTTATTAGAGGAGTTCAATCCTCGGGTAAAAGAAGTGTGAATGTAACACCTCACTACCATAGAGTATATACCAAAACATCTATAGGACATTCAAGTACATATCCTATAATAATGGCATGTTAGAGCAGTTGTGTTCTCTTATATGACATCATAAAGAATAACACAATACTTAAAAACAACTACTACTTTTCTTTTCATTGCAAACATGATTTACACTGTAGTCATTAAAAAAAAATATTTACATTACCAAAACATTTGAAAGTTTACAAGCTTTTATACAAAAATTCTACATAAAATTATCTACTATTCCTCAGACATTAGATGGCAGACCTTTGAGCCATTTCTTAATCCAAAATTGTACTTCTAGAGTAACTTAGAACTAGGTCTTCTCTCTCGTACCTAAAAAGCCACATTATAATTTTGATGAGTTTTGCAAACTTAATGAGCTAACCATCATCGATAAACTCACTCACATAAAATACAAAAATATGTCATAAATAAACAAATTCACAACATTCCTCATCTCAATAAGACATAATGGATGTCACACATTTCATATACTTTTTTAGATCTTATATATCCCAGTCAATCACATTCACTTCAATTACTCAAATGTAGCATATCACTTTATCATCACAATTTTAGAAATGGATTCTTAATCATATAATTCATAATCATAAATGTACAAATGCAGATGCATATAAGACTCATTTCATTTTAACTTTGTTGTGACCAAGTGCCTATTTCATTGTCCAGTATCTATTGTGGATATCGGACTCTTTTCAGCACTGTCCTGTATCCATTGTGGATATCGGGCTCATTAAATGTTGAGCTTGAGGCTCTAATGTGCGTAACTAAGCTTAAAGCTCTTTTCACGTTGGCTATTTTAGTCATAACCCCTTTATGTGAACATGCGTCATGTAATGGAGTATTACAGTTCACATAATATATCATCAGTCACTTTCAATCAATGAGCACATTTAATTTTCACAGTTCATTGGATCTAAGTCCAACATTCAACAAATAGTTGAGCATTCAATTTCCTTATTTATATTCAAATCATAAACAATCCCAAAACAGTCTTAACTATCAACCTCTCGAACAATCAATTGTCCGGAATCAGTAATATCATAATTATATAAACATCAATTCAATATAAAGGAATTAAGTTTAATCAACACAATTTGAACAGAACACATTACCAATTGAAATCTCACATCTAGGTTACGCACTACACATACAATTCAAACAGAAGCATAAATATTTATGTTTACAAAATTAGGTTAACTCACAGAACGCTCCAATATACGTTATTTGCCTAAATGGACCTATAATGCCTTGGTGACGACGTTTGATTTGAGCATCTGTACATCATACAATAAACACAAAATTCACATTACAAAGTCGATCAATCAAATACATATTCACTTATGCACATACATACATGTGACATGTTCAATGCATGCCCAATGACTATCCCGGGTATGTTTCCTTAATCATAATTCATAATAATTCACATATTGTCACTTGGATATGTCTTGTTTGCATTTAGGTTAATACCTTAAGTAGACTTGATCATGCTCCATTCATTAACCATACATTTACTAACTCTTTTCTAGCATTACAAATATTTCACATAATTCACAATTCTCATTCATTCATTCTTAATGCATTATTAATATCCTTTGGAATACATTTGCATTCATATGAATATCTTCATTCCTTTAACACTCCTTTATTCCAAACTTAGATGCATTGTTATCCAACATTCTTTTCCTTAAAGTATAACATCAATTATCAATCAAAACTTATCACACATTTAACCAAGTTTTCCAACATCAAATTATGTTCATTTAAAACCTTAATCAAGTCCAAATGCATTATAATTAAGTACTTTATCCTTAATTGGTTCAAAAATCACACAAAAGAACATTTATTTACTACCATGCCATTTCCACGATCGTGGGATGTGTTATCCAAAAGTCCCCATCCAATTCCTTCATTAGTTTTTTTCCAGATTTTCTCAGGATATATTTCGGGTCAATTTTGTATGGCCATTATGACTTATAAACTGAGGTTTCTAGGTAATATATTATTCTAAAAAATGTTCTGCTATGTCTTAAGTTTCTAATAAAATAAATTTCATATGATTTGGTTCATTATTCCTAGAGATATACCAAAAATACTACAGACTATTTTCAAATAGTGATAGAATCCAAAACTTAACTTTAATCCAAATTTCAAAACCCTTAGAGTCAGAAATAAAATTATAATCCTTTATGAAAAATGTAGACATATGTATTTAGTTTAATATACAATTAAACACGCCATTTGGATATCTATAGGTCAAGTTATGGCCAAAATACCAATGTCTGTTCAGTGAAACATGTTCAGTGAAACCACTATAATTAACTCACGTCTTACACCTTTAATGCCCCTTCACCATAGTTCATCAATTCCACCTTATTCATGCCTTAATTCTACATCAATTTCATGTCTAAAACCAATTCAAAAATCATTCATTAGGTAACTTACAAATCAATAACTTCTACACAATAAAACCAAAATAGAGATTATCATACAAGGATCATTTTTCCAGCACATATCATCACCAATATCTCATGCATTTCATTCCAATTCAAGCTCCATTCCTATACCATTTAACATACCAAAAAACTCACATTGTTACTTACCTATTAGGCTTCCAATTCAATAAAAAACTTCAGATTAAACCTAGTCTCCAAGCAAGCAAGATGAATGCAAACTTATGGTGAAAGCAAAGTGATTTTTAGACAACAAAAATGAAGATCACATTCAACTAGTTTTGTTGGCAATTTTTTGGTTTTCATGCAACAAATTGGCTAGGGTTCAACCAAATTTTAGAGGAACAGCTGGAGCAATTTTGGTGAAGGAAACAAGAAAGGAAGCAGAAACTTGGGTGCTGGAATTTGCCACATTAATAAGCTAGCTAGGTGTCATTAACTTACAAGGACATATGTCTTAAAGCATGCTAGCCATTTCAAAAATTATGCTGCCATTAATCCACTCATTATGCCCCATTTGTCACCCTTTAATTAGTCCACATATCACTCCAAGATTGTTCCTCATATCATATAAGAATTGATCCACTTGTCATTTATTTACTAGTCCATTTGTGATACATTTAACTATGCTAAATGTTACTCTTTTTTTAGGGCTTAATCACCCTAATTTTTCATATATCAATTTATCCTACCACTTGGCATTTGTCCTAGTCCAAATGTACATTTTAATATATCAATTTCCTAATCCATAACATTTAATTCCAATTTACTAATTGAAATACAATCATACCAAAATTCAAGACATACCAAAACACAATTCACATCATGATCACTTAACATTTTTCATACCCCGAGACATGTTAAATGAGTGCATATACTTGTAATGTGTACAAATATCAATTCGTGTATGAATGCTAATGTTATGCATGTATCTGAAATGTTTGATCTAGGGTTGAACCCTAAGCATGTTCTGAAAAGTAAGATATTACAATTCTCCTCCCATAAGAAATTTTGTACTGAAAATTCTTACCTGATTGATTAAATAGGTAGGGGTATTGCTTTTTCATATTCTCTTCAGTTTCCCAAGTGGCTTCTTCTCTTGAATGATTCTTCCAAAGAACTTTGACCAATGGGATCACTCAGTTTCTCAACTGTTTGGTTTGATAACCAACAATCTGGATTGGTTCCTTAACATAACTTAGGTTAGTTGCAACTTCAAATTCTTGTGTTGGTAAGATATGTGATACAGCCAGCCTTCACAATAGAGTTCCACGTCTTATACATCAACCAAACAAGCTACACATGCTAAGTGGTCCAATTACAACGCAACAAGCTTCAAGGCTTAAACAAGCAATGCAAGCCCAAATGACAAATCAAGTACATAAGGAATCCGAATCATCCATAGGGGAACGCCAAGGCACGCCCAAGCTTGTGACTTTATTAGAGGAGGCGTTGGAAAAGGCTAGCACTTAGCCATTTAGGCCCATTTTTTGATAATTTGGGCTTATTATCTGTTATCTCTTATTTTAGGCCCAAGGACTTATTTATAGGCTGTTCTTTTAGTTAGTAGCATGTTATTTTGAGACTTATTTGTTTTAATATGTTTAGCCCATTCCTAAAAGGACTTGGATCAGATTATGTTCAATGGGCTAGATGCTTTTAGATTTGTTAGGATTAGCCTAGTTTTCATTAAATGGGCTTGCAAACCCATTCCTATTAGGGTTGGTACCTGGTCAAGGTATTTATACCTTATTATAAACTTGTAACCGTAGATTTTGGTTGATTAATAAAATTTTAGAAGTGAGTTCTTCAAGGGAGGCAAGAATGTCTTCATGGTTACTTTAAGAAATTGATTTGCATCAGTAAGTACTTGCAACCTAAATTGATTTCTGATTTCTTTGGGATGGAGCCTCAAACTTATGATTTGGGGTTTGATCTAACATGTTCTTAGAATAAAAAGATTAAGGTTTTGATTCAATAGGATTAGGGGGTTTCAAGAACCTTGTTTTCTTAGGGTTTCCATATCATCTTGGTATCAGAGCTTTGGCTTAATTCTATTGAACTCATATGTATCTTTATTGTGTTTTCTTATTTGATTCACAAAAAAAAGTGCATGAATAGTACCGTGAACAGTGCATGAACAATGTATGAACGGTGCATAACAATGGGTGAATAGTAGCGGAAAAACAATGAACAGTACAAAAAAACATGAACAGAACAAAAAAGAATAGTACCGAAAAATAAAGAGTGAACAGAAGCGAAAAAAACTGAATGGTACTGAAAAAAAGAGTGAACAACAGCAAAAAAGAAGAAAAAAACCCATTGAAAAACACATTGAGTTGCCTATTTTAAACCTTGGGTAGATTTGAAGTTTAATTTTTTGAGCTCTCGGGTTTTGTTGAGTTTTACAATATATTGAGTGTCTTTCTTTCATTCTTAGTTTACTTTCTTGTTTGTGCCTTTCTTTCCTTCCACTACATTGAATTGGACAATCTTGCATTCATATTGTTCAATTATAAACAAAAATCATTGCAAACACATCTTTTCCATCTGTGTATTAGCATAATATTTTATTTCTATCCGTACATTATTTTGCTTCTAGAATTGTTCTTATTTCGTTTCTTCTTAGGATTTACTTGTTCTTTCCAATTAATTTGTGTTGCTTGATGTTTGCTTAGTTTTTCTGAATTGATTTTCGAAAAGTAACTTTAAAGACATCACTTTAATGGTAAAAGGCAAGAGTGTGTGAGCTTATTTGAGGGAGTCATTGCCGTGACTTAAACATAAGGGGAGTGACATCATTTTGAGGAAACACGTAAGGGAGTGTGTGAGGCTATTTATTACTAACCTTGTTTTGCAGGTATATCATTTTATCTACAATGTCACAGGGAGGTAGTAATGATGACAACCAAGGGGGAGATGCAAATATTGCTTTTACCTTGAGAGCTATGTAGCAACAATTTGAGAGATTCAATCTAGCCTTAAATGAGATTAGGGGACAGATGGATGAGCTCAGACAAAGGAGACGCAAGGAACCTCAAAGGAGGCGTCCAGTTGTACGCCAACAGCAACTACCACCTCGTGGACCACCACCTCGGCATGAGCTAGAGGAGGATGACGTTGAGGAGGAGGAGGAGCGTGAGGATTACAGCGATATGGAGGAAGAGAAACCTGTCCAAGCTGAAGCCCTTATGATTAGGCGTGCTCTCAATGTGCAGGAGAAGGTAGAAGTAGATGAGTAGAGGGAAAACATCTTCCATACATGTTGCTTAATCAATGGTAAGATGTGTAGTATGATAATTGATGGAGGGAGCTGTACAAATGTAGCTAGTAAAATCTTGGTAGAGAAGTTGGGGTTACCTATTATTAAACATCCTAGCCCGTACAAGCTACAATGCCTCAATGAATGTAGAGAAGTAAGGGTACATAAGCAAGTGAAGGTTGTATTCTCCATTGGGAGGTATTCTGATGAGGTTTTGTGTGATGTAGTACTAATACAAGTGGGTCACATATTATTAGGGAGACCTTGGCAATATGATAAGCGTGTGATCCATGATGGTTACAAGAATAGGTACTCATTCAAAATGGGAGAACAAACCTTCATTTTGGCGCCTTTAAAACAAAAGGAGGTTCATGAGGATCAAATGAGGCTTACAAAAGCCATGGAAGAACAAAAACAAAGGGAGGCCAAGAGTTTGAAAAAAAGAAAAGAAAAAGAATTCATTCAAAAAAATAAAAATAAAGGCTCAATTAAGAGAGATTGCACTAGTGAGAAAAAATTAGAGGGAAGTGCAATAGAAAAAGGAGAGTTGAATGAAAAGAAGAGTGAAAGAAAAAAGAGTACCTTCTTTGCAAAATCATGAGATTTGAGACAAGTGTTGTACACACCTGAGCATTTAATTTTGCTTAACTATAGAGAAATTCTTTATAATGAGGCTGACTTTGACTCCTCCATACCTAGTGTTATTAAATCTGTTTTGCAGGAATACTCAGATGTCTTTCCAGATGAGATGCCCAAGGGACTTCCACCTTTGAGAGGTATTGAACACCAGATAGATTTTGTGCCAGGAGCTGAAATTCCAAACCGCCCAGCTTATAGGAGTAATCCTGGGGAGACAAAGGAGCTTTAAAAGTAAGCGGAGGAACTTTTAGAGAGGGGGCATGTGAGAGAAAGTTAGAGGGAGCAAAGGCAGTAGGTGGCATATGTTCCAGCCAGATAAAGAGATCTAGATCGTTACCCGACACCTGTAGAAGGACCTCCTTTACTAGTAGCAGCAGAGTAAGAAGTAGAGGGTGACGGAACTGAGATTTTATTCCCTTCCTCGCCCTCGTCCACTAGACATGCTACCTCGATTTTAGCACCCCATGTTTCAAAAAAAAGTGGGTCCTGTGCCACATACACAGTTCCAGTATTATTAGTGCCAAAGAAAGATGGGACTTGGCGCATATGTGTGGATTGCAGGGCAGTGAATAAGATAACGGTAAAGTATCGCCACCCAATTCCTAGATTAGATGATATGCTTGATGAATTACATGGTGCTTGTTTCTTTACAAAGATTGACCTTATGAGTGGCTATCATCAAATTAGGATGAAAGTAGGAGACGAATGGAAAACAGCCTTTAAAACTAAATATGGTTTATATAAATGGTTGGTCATGCCTATTGGTTTGACAAATGCACCTAGCACTTTTATGAGATTGATGAACCATGTTTTGCGTGAATTTATTGGCAAGTTTGTGGTTGTATATTTTTATGATATTTTGATTTACAGTAAAAGCCTTGATGAGCATATTTTACAACTTAAATCTGCACTAGAGGCACTTAGGTGTGAAAAGATTTATGCTAAACTTAAAAATTGTTCTTTTTGTATGGATAAAGTTGTGTTTCTTGGCTTTGTTATTTCTACGCATGGTGTTCATGTTGATGAGGAGAAGGTTAAGGCTATCAAAGATTGGCCTACTCCTAAGTTTATTGGTGATGCGTATAGTTTTCATGGTTTGGCTAGTTTTTATAGGCAATTTGTGAAAGATTTTAGCACCATTACTGCGCCGTTAACTGAAATCATTAAAAAAATGTTGGTTTTAAATGGAGTGAGGCACAAGAACTTGCGTTTAATGCTTTAAAAGATAAGTTGTGTTCTGCACCTGTTTTAAGTTTGTCTAACTTCAATGAAGCTTTTGAGACTGAATGTGATGCCTCCGGGATAGGTACTGGTGCTGTTTTGATGCAGGGTAGGCGTCCGATTGCATACTTCAGTGAGAAGCTTCATGGGTCACAACTGAATTATTCCACTTATGACAAAGAACTATATGCCTTGGTGAGAGCATTGGAAACGTGGCAACACTATCTATGACCAAAGGAGTTTGTGGTTCATTCTGACCATGAATCACTCAAGCATTTGAAGGGCCAAGGTAAGTTGAACAAGAGACATGCGAAATGGCTAGAGTTCATTGAAACTTTTCCATATGTGATCAAGTACAAGCAAGGTAAGGAAAATGTAGTGGCTGATGCACTATCAAGAAGGTACACTCTGATCAATACTTTAAGTTCTAAAATGCTTGGATTTGAGTTTATTAGAGATTTGTATGCTTCGGATTATGATTTTGGGAATGTTTATGGTGCGTGTGAGCATGCTGCATTTCAAAAGTTTTATAGGCATGATGGGTACTTGTTTAGGAAGAATAAGCTTTATGTGGCTATTTGCTTTATGCGTGAAATACTTGTGCATGAATCACATTGTGAAGGATTGATGGGTCACTTTGGGGTGCAAAAGACATATGAAATACTTTGTGAACATTTTTACTGGCCCAATATGAGAAAAGACGTTGAAAAAAAAATCTATTCTAGGTGTGTTGCATGTAGACAAGCAAAATCAAAGACCCATCCACATGGTTTGTATACTCCCTTGCCTGTGCCTAAGCATCCTTGGACTGATATATCTATGGACTTTGTATTAGGGCTGCCTAGGACAAAAAACGATAGGGATAACATATTTTGGTTGTTGATAGGTTTAGTAAAATGGCACACTTTATTGCCTGTCATAAAACTAATGATGCCACTTAAATTGCTGATTTGTTCTTCAGAGATGTTGTGCGTTTACATGGTGTTCCAAAAACCATTGTTTCAAACCGTGACGTAAAGTTCTTGAGTCACTTTTGACGTGTTCTTTGGGGAAAGTTAGGAACTAAGCTTTTGTTTTCTACTACTTGTCATCCTCAAACAGATGGCCAAACTGAAGTTGTCAATAAGACTTTAGGATCTCTTTTGCATGCTGTTATAGGGAAAAATCTTAAAACTTGGGAACAATGCATGCTATTAGTTGAATTTGCATACAATAGGAGCATTCATTCTACTACTGGTTATTCATCATTTGAGATAGTTTATGGATTTAACCCTTTGACAGCTTTGGATTTGTGTCCTTTTCCATTACATGAGTTTCTAGCAGGGATGGACAACACAAGGCTGAATTGGTGAAGAGTATTCATAAGAAAGCAAGGCAGAAAATAGAGAAGCGAAATGAAGCAAATGCGCACAGGGCTAATCAAGGGTGTAAGTTATTGAGATTTGAGCCTGGCGATTGGGTTTGGGTGCATTTCAGGAAGGAGAGGTTTCTTAAGCAAAGAAAATCCAAGTTGGATCCTAGAGGCGATGGGCCAGTCCAAGTACTTGAGAGAATTAATGATAACGCCTACAAGATTGATTTTCCAAGTAAGTATCAAGTGTCCGCTACTTTTAATGTTGCTAATCTCTCTCCCTTTACTAATGTAGGGTTTGATTCGAGGACGAATGTTGGACCTAAATTTTTTTCTTGGAATTTTGAATTATAAATTGACATTAAATGAGGAATTTGTGGTGAATTATTCGTGTGCAAAGAAAAAGAAAATTCGAGAATGTGAATTGTTATATGAGATTAAGATAGGTGAATTTAGCAAGTTAATATG
>JAOTAX010141142.1:0-16727 GCA_025629825.1 Erythroxylum guanchezii | reverse complement strand
CATATATACATATATACATATATACATACATATATACATATATACATATATACATATATACATATATACATATATATATATATATACATATATACATATATACATATATACATATATACATATATATACATATATATATATATATATACATATATACATATATATACATATATACATATATACATATATATACATATATACATATATATACATATATATATATATATATATGAGTTATATATATAAGACCATCTAAGTTAGATGAGACCTTAGTCGAACCCCTCATTTAGAATATTAAAACTAACGTCTTCCTTTAATGTGGTGAGAATCAGAGTCTTTTTAAAGTTAGATTTGTTGGGCAAACCCAAGCCTACTCTGCACAGATATGTTTGAACTTTTGAAATAGGATTTCCAGATTAATGGGTTAGTTTTAACTAGAAGCGTTGGTTTATTGGGCAAACCGAAGATCAACGTAGACAGAGGCGAAGTTGGGTAGTGTACATTAGATGTACACGTGTCAAGAGTTGATAGCCCAATGAGTGTGCACACATCAATAGTTGATAGCATTAGATTCGATAATTGCATTGGAGATGCAATCAATATGGTCGATACCTATTAGTTAAACTAAGGTGGCTTGTTGGGCAAACCCAAGGCCATTCTTAGGGATATTAGATATCGACCCAATAGGAGAATTTCTCTACAAGTTCTCTCAGATTTATATTGAGGGTTATGAATTTGTGAAAATGGTGGGAACCATAATTTGTGTTATTAAAGTCCTTATAGACATGCATTTAAGTACATTTTAATTTTTCTCTATTTGATGATAGGTTGCTATGGCCCGAGTCAATACTATAGGTACTAGTGTGAATCTAAGATCATTGATGGAAGCTAACAAGTTGACTAGACCAAACTTCCTTGACTGGCTCAAGAACTTGAGAATAGTTCTCAAGTCTGAGAAGCTTGGTTATGTCTTGGAAGAACCACTTCCCGATTCCCCTTCTGCTGATGCTTCTGATGATGATTAGAGGGCATATAGGAAGCATCTCGATGATAGCGAGATGGCTAGTTGTATTATGCTATCCACTATGTCACTGGAGTTGCAAAAGTAGGACGAGGCTAAGGATGCTCATACCACAATCTATCATTTTAAGGAGCTCTTTGATGAGCAAGCAAGGTCCAAAAGGTTCAAGACTTCGTTATTGCTCTTTCGCTCCAAGATTGCTGAGGGGACATCTTTAGTGCAGTACGGACTGAAGATGAATGGCTACTTTGAGCGGTTAGCCTCCTTGGGTTTTCTTTTGGATTATGAATTAAGTATTGACTTAATTCTGACGAGTTTAACTGATAGTTACTCACAATTTGTGCTTAACTATCAGATGAACAATATATCCAGCACAATTCCCGAGCTGGCCAACACACTCAAGGCAGTTGAGCCATCTATCTACAAGGACAAGGTTGTGATGCTAGTGGACTCTTTTGGTTCAAAGAAAAAGAGCCAAAAGAAGAAGAAGACCGCAGGGCCTAAGGGAGGTGTCAAGAAAGCAAAGAAAATTGCCTCAAAGGGAACTTGCTTCCACTAGGGCAAGGATGGCCACTAGAAGAGAAACTACAAGGCCTATCTGGAGTCCTTGAACCAAAAGAAGGCATCTGATGCCCCATCTACTTTAGGTATTTATATTATTGATATTCATATTGTTTTTGATAACAACATATGGGTATTAGATATCGGTTATGGCTCACATATTTGTACTGATATGAAGGGCCTCAGGAACAGTAGACAACTCAACAAGGGAGAGTTAGACCTGCGAGTGGGCAGCAAGTGTTGTTGCATTAGCTATAGGCACATATGTATTGATGCTCCCTAGTGGGCTTGTACTAGAATTGGACAAATGTTTTTATGTACCTACTTTGACTAAAAATGTAATGCCTATTTCTAGTCTTAATAAAACTAGTTTCCATTTAAATTTTAGTGACAATGGTTGTTCAATTTAGTTGAATGGAATGTTGTATGCTTTGGGTACATTGTGCAATGGTATATACATATTGGATATGTCTAATTCAGTTCTAAATATCAATAATAACAAAAGAATAAAACGAGATAATGTGAAATCGTCTTACTTATGGCATTGTCACCTTGGCCATATAAGTGAGAGACGCATGTCTAAACTACATAGATATGGTGGTTTAGGGTCATTTGATTATGAATCATATGACACATGCGAATCTTCCTTGTTAGGCAAGATGACTATGTTACCCTTTAAGGGAAAGGGTGAACGAACTAAGGATGTAGGAATAAGTGGTTGAATGTTTGAATAACCAATAGTTCTAACTGTTGGGGATGTGCTTAAAGCTTATATTTTGGAGTTCATAGGAATATAAGATTAATGTATAGTTCCCATTAACTACAAGCATAACAATTTTTATCATAGTGGCATTATTAAAATACTCTAGGAGGCGTTGTATGACAAAAAGAGGTGGTTCACCCTTACATTGAAATGAAGAGTGCCTAAAAATGGTCAAAGACTATAATTGATTCGAGATACTGGTGATGAGTGAAGTGAATCTATAATAAGAGTTAAGTGATTTAAGAAAGATAAATGAGTTAGGTGGATTAACACCGGACAGATGGAATATAGTGAAATAGACATAAGAGATGAATGTATTAACACTGAAGAGAAGTAAATTATCAAAGGAGAGATGAAGTATTTTTGTGAGTACCACCATGATAAGGTGTGCTCAGATTTGGAGAAAGGATAAGTTAAGCTATTATGAATTGGTCTGTATGACAATTTTTATAAGTTAGTGTTACTGATAAAAGATGTTTTAGATTCATAGTATGTAATATATGAATAGGTTAAGAAATAATGATATGATCGACAGAGATTGATTGACAGCATACGAAGTAAAAGTTTTATGAGTAATTTGAAATATATCGATGAAATAGTCAAGATTGTGTGATAGCTAAATAAGTGATTGAAAGACCTATTGAGTCTATCAATTGGGGTCATTTGGAAGAAAGTATTTGAGTAGGGAAGTACATGGGAAACGGAGGAGCATATGAGGAAACAATACCCCCGCCTTATCGATCAATCAGATATTAATTTTGAGTACAAAATTTATTAAGGAGGGGAGAAATGTAACATCTCGTTCCTATACTAAGGGTTAGAGCCCAAAAAGTTGGTACATGTGAGCTCAAAGAGAGATTAAGGAAATGCATTTTCTTGTTCATGCATAATGTTAGCATATATGCACATAAATATTGAATCTTTGCACATAAAAATAAGTGTACATGCATTCATTGACAACTTCTGGGTATAATTTATTTTACATGTGACTTTATTGAAAATGAGAAGTAAAGGGAGTAGAAAGAGTATGAGTTGTGATAAGGAAAGATTTGGAAACAAAAGTGGTGGCTGATCTGGAAAATGTTCACTGAGTGTGCTTCGGTCTATTAGCCATAACTTTTTCTCTAGTTATCCAAATGAGATGATTCTTTGTTTGGATTAAACTAGAGACATATGGCTACATTTCTTATGAAGACATTATCTCTAAGAGTCTCAAAATTTCATGAAGTTGAGAACTGGATGCAATACATTAATGGATGAATGAAAAATTTGTGTTTGGACTTCAAGGGAAATTCGGGATTGATCTTGAGAGTTATAGGTCTTTCTTTTATCTTTCTAACGGTATATAGTATGAGAATTTTAAACATTGGAGTTGAAAGTTATGGCCTTTATAAGTGGAGATGTTTACGAGTATAGATAGTATCATTTTTGATGATGTCATATCGTTTGTAAAATGTATCGTCTGTGATGACGTTAGATCATCTGTGATGACGTCATATCGTCTGTAAAATGTATCGTCTGTGATGACTTCATATCATCTGTGATAACGTCATATCATCTATAAAATGTATCGTCTGTGATGACGTCATATCATTTGTGATGACGTCATATCGTCTTAAGTTGACTTTGCTTTGTCTTAAGTTGACTCTGCTTCATCTTAAAAGTTGCATCGTCTTAAGTTGACTTGGCTTCATCTTAAGTTGACTCTGCTTCATCTTAAGAGTTGCATCGTCTTAAGCTGACTTTGCTTTGTTCTAAGTTGACTCTGCTTCGTCTGCCTTTTGCTTATGTGATCGAAAATTTTTCTTCTGTACATTATTCGTCCGATGCTATCGTCTGGTCCTTTTTTGATCCCACAGGTAATAGAATTTGTCTTCAATGTCTTCACAAAAGATGTAGATATTGAATTTCTCTTTCTAACCCTTCAAGAATGATCTCAATCCGATATCCCTAGAGAGAGTTGTGCTAATTGTAAAATAGCTTCAGTGTATTGTTCATAAACTTCTTCCTGTAGTCACTGTTCATTTTGTATAGTCTGGTCCAAATTTGATTATCTAGACGATAAAATTTGTCTCCAAGGTCTGTACAAAAGTTGTACATCTTGAAGTCTCCTTTCAAGCCGTCTAAGAATGACATTGATCCGGAGTTTCTAGTGAAAATTATGGAAATTGTCCCACGACGAGTGCAATATGAATTAAGGACAAATCCTTGTTTGATTCTTTCGGCCATAACTTTGTTATCTGACCTCCAAATGAATTGATTCTTGAACCATTAGATTCATAAGACATTCTACACAAAGATTGGCAGCATTCTGAATTGATTTGAAAAAGATTGATTGAACGAAAGTGAGGGAATCAGTTGGAATAGTGAATTGGTGTTGTTTTACTGAACATACTTTGGTATTTTAACTATATATGGATCTGTAGGATTCCAAATGAGATGATTTTTTAATTTGAAGTAAACTAGAGACATAGGGAGACAAATCATATGAAGAAGTAGAATTTTGAATCAGTCTCTAAGATGTTTAAATTCTGGATGGAAATTGTGCATAGTATACTGTTTTGGACAAAAGTAGTCTAAAAATGGTTGAAGTATATCTTTCAAATCATTGAACCAGATTGAATAATTTTGGTGTCAGTGGAAACATAAACATAGGAGAACATGTTTCTAGAAGAAAGTGTTTCAAAATAACTTTAGTATCAGAGTCCGAAAGAACATGCAAAGTTGACCCAAAATGATGTTTTATAGAAAAATCTGGAAGTGATTTAATAGCTTATAACTTGTGATTGCAATGGTATTATTGAGTTTTAAACTTAGGTACAAATCATACTTAAGTGAGTTTTATTAAAGGGAAATGGATAAGTGGCTAAGAAATGGACAGGTGTCCCAGCTTTAAAGTTGAGTTTTAAATAACCTTGAAAGATAAGTTATTGTACCTGCATTCATTTCTTTCTCTCGAAGTTTCTTTCTCTAGTATTTCTTCAACACATAGTTTTTCATCAAAAACTCTACCAAAGCTAAACTAAGCTTGTCCTTATCTTCTACTGTTACCACTTTGTCATCTGCTTCTGTTGCCTCAAGAAAACCTGACCCAAACCTTCTGTATGATGAAGTACGTGAGTTGCATGAGAGTTAGGGCTTTGTGATGGTTGAAGATTTTGGAGTTTTAACAAGTATCGTGTGAATTCTTATGAGAAGTCTGAATATGAGATAAAAGGGATGATTTATCTGACATAAAATAGTAATGGAGAAAATGGTCATTTTCATGAATACAGTATAAACTAGATGAAATTTCAGATGTGTTGTTTTTTATGTATTTGGGGATTCTTATGTAATATGATGGTGTAGAGATGATTTTGAGTGGAAAGATCATTGAATACATGTAGGAGAAGAGTACAAAAATTTTGAAAGTGATAAGGACTTATATGCTTTGTTTTCCCTTCTAATTGTGTGTGTGTGTGTATATATATATATATATATATCATATTTTTGGAAAATGAGCAAATATAGGATTAAAATTAAGGAAATCGGCGAGAGAGAGAGATGATATCGTGTTTTCTGTGGGATTGAAATGGAAGGTTGCTAGTGATAAATCAGTGAATGAATTGTTGACATCAAAGTACCAAAGGTATGAGTATGTTTGGGGATAACGATATTCACATGATTGAGTGATTGAATATGAAATGAAAATGAGCATAAGTTATAAAGTTGGTAAAGTATCCAGGATTGTCATTGAGCATGCATTATACATAGTCCATATAACTATTTATGCATAAATGATGTTGGGCCCCGAACTTTTCTTGCAAGTTAGAACTATTAAACTAGAAATTGTTGGCAATTATTCACGTGTAAAGAAAAAGAGAATTCTTGAATTTGAAATGAAGTAGAAAAGATGGTTTAGGTGCAAGATGGGCTATATGTGAAATGTTGGAAGTTAAAAGTTGGAAAATGTAATTGAAACATGTTCATTGAGTATACTTCGGTGTTTTAGCCATAAATTTTGCTCTAGTTATCCAGATGAGATGATTCTTGATTTGGATTAAACTAGAGAAATAGGATTATAAATTGTTTGATGAAATTGAGTTTCCATTTAGTCTCTAAGAAAATCAATTTTCGGATAGAATATTGTTTTAGTATAAGAACAGTTCGAAAATGTTTGGGGTATACCTGTCAGCCTATTGAACCAAATTGAATGATTTTGGTGTTATTAGAAACTTAAGACAAAGAGGAACATTTTTCTAGTAGGAAGTGCTACCAAATTTCTTCAAATACATGATTAGAAAAAAGGTCTGGATTTTGGAAGAAATTAGGCAATGACTTAAATAAATTTTTAGGTCTTGATAGATTAATTATTCTATTTTTGTGGAGTTAATTAGCATGTTAATGTGAGTAAGATTATACGACATAGGTTAATTGAATCATAGTGTTAAGGTGGTAAGATTGCATGAGGGGCAAAATTGGCAAGTCACTTAAGCATTTAAGTTACAAGGCATATAAGTAAGGGCAAAATGGACATTGTTCAATCATTAATGGTATAAAAGGAAGAAGAAAAGAGTGTATTACATTTGGAAGAAGCAAAAAAAAAAACATGAATGAAAGGAGAGAAAGAGAAAGAAGCACGGAAAAGAGAGAAAGAAGAGAAAAGAAAGAAGTGAGCTAGGTGTTGATTTTTCTAAGCCTTCAAGAGTGACTTTGAAGTTGCTCAAGAAGGGCAAAAGGAAGAGGAGGATTAGAGCTCTCATTCAAGCGAAGAAACTCTCCATTTGGTGAAGAATCAAGGTAAGATCCTTTTTGATTTGTTGGAGTTTAGGAAAGATTTTGGTTCATGGAGCTTAGGAAATGTATGAGTTTAAGAATTCTAAGATCAATTTTAGTGATTATGCATTGTGGGTTTCTCAATTGGAATGCCTATTGATTGAGGTATATTGCCATTGATGAAGGAGATCAAGAGAGGCAAGAGGAGCATGGGGAGAGACATTTTGAACAAGCATTAAGCAAGGAATTTCAAGGTGGGTTTCATGTTTATAATTGAGTAATGAGCCATTGATGTTTTTGTCCAAATAATGAAAGTAAAATGATTTCAATTACTTCATAAATGTTGCCTTTATTGCTTTTGAATGATTTGTGAAAGTGCTACATGTTTTGGTGTATGAATTTTGATGATGAATTGTGAAATATTTCATGTTCATGGACAATTGTGTTTTTGAAATATGCCTTTGTGGCGAAATGTTAAGAAAATCATGTTTTAAAAAAAGTGCCATTTTGGGCAATCTGTTTTCAAATCATGAATTACATGTTATGTGGGTTTGGTTTGGACCGTTCTGTATGTCAAGTGCACTTGTCTAAAGGCTTTTCCCGCCTGCCTTCTAGTGGTATGGAGCTCCTTTACGGACTCCCCTAAGTTCACGGCTACTCAAAACCATTGTATGGGATTACAATAGTACATTCTGTTCACGGCTACACAACACCATTATATGGAATTGTGTTAGTACGTTCTGTTTACGAACCTACCCAAACCATTCTGATGTGCTTATGTGTTTATGATTTGCGAATAAGTTGAAAAATTCATAAATTGTGTTGTTTGTGATTTTGATTACTTGACAAGAATTTTGAGAAACATGTGTTTTATGATTCAATAAAAATCTTCTATGACAATGAACATTTTAAATGGTTTTTCTTGTTATTCGTTATAAACTTATTACCCACGAGCTTTTTAAGCTCACCCCCATTTTTGTCCCATCTCCAGGTGATGAGAAAGAGACAGAGTAAAAGAGAGTCAAGGCATTACTCTACATTTGCATGTTTTGTTTTGTTTTGGAATGATTTATGTAAAACAAGGCTGCAATCGCATGTTGAGCAATTATAGTTCAAGTATTTTATGTAATTTGTGATTTTGTGAAATATTGTATTATGGCGCGGAATGCCCATTGAAGTTTGTAAAACTTTTGTTTATAATGTTAATGAAATATGAATTATGTATGGATGATATGAGTTGAGTTGGAATTAGATGTATTTGAAGAAGTTTTCCGCTTGAGTTGATGTATCTTGAACATGAACTATTGTTATATATATAAGTGAGGCACTATGGAAAAGAAAGATAGGAATGTTATGAATCATGAGATGTTGTTGAATATGAAGAGTCAAATGAATTGAGGTTGAGAGTTTAATGAATTCCAATTGGCAGTTGAATTGTTATGAATGATGTTGTAATAGAGGAAGTGAGGTTGGGATAAATTTCAAGTTTTTCATGAGGGTAAAATGTGTGTTCTAACTTCTAGGGGGAAAATGGATTAATCTAGGTAGAACTGGTCAAAGTTTTCATAATAGAAGTTGTAACTTGTCCTTCTAGCTTTCCAACGCTATAAAGTTTGCAATTTTTAGATACCGGAGTGAAAAGATATGATCGTTACAAGATGTGATGCTGCATAGGAGGTATGAACATGATAGCTATGGAGAATGATGAGAGTTTGTGTATGTTATGAGTCATTGGAGATGACATTTGAGAGTTTTATGAGATAAATTTGGTGTTTGAATTGATATGAAGTGAATTGGCACTAGTAGAGTTGAATTTGGGAAGATTATAAGTGAATATGGTGTTAGATTGGATATAGGAAGCATTGGAGAGGCTTTGGAGGGGTTTAGGGAACCCTTATGTCCATTAGATGGACTTTAGGTCCATTAAACAGACCTTCTCAGGTGTAAAAACACCACCAGACTAGTTCATGTCCGTTAAACGGACCTTCTCGGGTGAAAAAGAGCCCCTAAGCCCGACAATGTTCGTTAAACGGACATGGATGTTTGTTAAACGGACATTCAAAGGACAGATACAGTAAATCACGATTTTGACACTATTAGAGGTAGAATGTCGCTTTGTGGTCTTCATGAAAGTTGTAGATCTAGAAGTCTTCTTTCAAACAGTCTAAGAATCAACTCAATCCAACATTTCTATTGAAAGTTATGGCAATTGCACAACGATAGGTACAAATTGATTGAAGGTATAAACATGTTCGATTCTTTCGAGCATAACATCCTCATCCGACCTCCAAATGAAGTGATTCTAAAGCAATGGATTCCTAACATCTTTTCCTATCTGTACATGAAAAATGGTATCTTTTTGAGTTGTTTTGAGAAAGTTTTCATTAGAGAAAGTGAGGGGTTGGTTGGGAGAGCATGGTTGGGGCATGAATACACTTTAGCTTTTTAAGCATATCTTAATCTATAAAGCTCCGATTAAGATGGTTCTTGCTTCAAAACAAACTAGAGACTTAGAGCTACAATTTCTTTGAAGAAGTCAAATTGAAATTCTAGTTCGAGGATTTACAAATTCTGTTCTAAAATAGGAGAAATGAGTTTGATTATGGTGATTGATTTGTATGGGCACACTATTGAACAAATTGTGAGGTAATTTTTAGGATGTTATGAGAATGAAGATGAAATGATGATGGCTAATAAGGGTTCAATGCAATAACTCTTCAAGGTAGTAGGCATGCTAACGTCTTATGATGTTTCGAATAGTTGGGCTCCGAAAATCGGACCCAACATTTGTGCTATCAAAGCAAACGTTGGACTCTGGAAACAAGCGGGGTCTAACAAATTAGTTTTGTAATGCATGTGAATTGTGAATTGAATAAATGAGATGTGTAGGATAAAGTCCGCATACAGGCGTATCCTGAATTTGGAAGCAAATACTATTTTGGAGCGTACTATGAGTAGACCTAGATGGTCTCATTTCATTGTTTGTTTGTTTGAATTTTTGTATTGATTGACTACTAGATGCTCATATGAATGTGATTTGATTGTTGAATTCTGGACAATGCAGGTCTGATGATTGTGTTATATGCATAAGCTATTGAAGTGCAAATTGTATATGAATTTGAGTGAATGGGATTATGCAAATGTGAATGATGCATTCCATTTCATGAATGCATGAAATATATTGGCAGTTGTTACCTGAGTAGCCACCGATCAGAGCTTAAAGCTCAATGAGTGAAAAGTTCCTTGAGCTCAGACAGTGATTAAAAGCCTAAGGCTCACTATATATAATAAGCCATATATCCCCCAAGTAGATAAGGGACAGTTATTAATGAGCCCGGTATCTAAAATAGATACGGGACAGTTTAGGCATTCTGTCACAATAACATAATAATTGGAAAAGTGTCTTATGAGCATTTCATATGCATTTTGTCAAGTATGTGGATTGTTTGAAATGCCAAATTGAATTGCTTTTACATTTAAATGTGATATGTGTTCAACTATGCAAAGTTGTGAACTATGTTATGTGAATTATGTGTTATGTGCCTGGGTGAGCCATCGATGATAGTCTCTCATTGAGTTCACAAAACTCACCCAAAATTTACAAATATTTTTCAGGATCAGAAAAATACCCCGTTAGACAAACAGGAGTATCCCTACAGCATTCAAGTAAGGGATAAAGGTTGAGATCAGTTCGCTTCTGCATTTGTGTTTTCCTATTTTTGTATAAATTTATATATTCCGAAATAATTGTACAAATGATTTATGTTGTAATGTATAGACATTATGACTAAAGTGTTTTGTTTTTGAGAAAGGACCCAAATGGCTATTGAAAATTCTATTGATTGTATTGTTATGATTGGAAAAGGTTTACGAATAAAGTGGGCCCGAATAGATTATGGATTTCCAAAAATGTGTGTATGTTGTTATTTCAAAAAAAAAACCAATTTATGAATAATTTGGTGAATTTTCTTGAAATATGTGATAGTTTTCGATATCATGGAATGTCAGAAGATTCCGTTAGGATGAGGTTCTTTCCCTTCACACTAAGGGATAGAGCCAAAGCATGGTATCACTCCTTAAACCTTAGAAACATCATAACCTAGGAGCAGCTGGTGAGTGCATTTTTAGAAAAGTAATGCCCTCTGACAAAGAAGACAAGGTTGATAAAGGAGATTACAAATTTCCAATAAAGCAACGGGGAGTCACTTTATGAAGTGTGGGACCATTATAAGGATTTGCAAAGGAGATGTCCTCAACTTAATCTACTAAAGGAATTTCTCTTGTAAACATGCTATCATAGAGTTAATCCACCCACAAAGGGCATCATGGATGTAGATTTTGGGGGATCTATTATAGGGAAGACAGTTTAGGAAATAGAGGACTTGCTAGAAAAGATGACGAACAACAACTATCTTTGGATGTCGAACAGAAGTAGACAGTGGTCGACTTTCCAAGATCATAAGGGAGTTATTGCTATAGATTCAATGACAACAATGTAGACTGAGATCGATAACTTAATAAGACAACTAAACAGGATGCAAGCCTCTTCATCTACTCCAATTACAACAATTTAGTATGGATGTAAGTTATGTGGACAAGTTAATCGTGTTATCGTTAATTGTTTTTTAATGGAAAATAACAATATGAAGTAACTCAACTACATGAACACAACAATTTAGTCAAGAGGGAGGAAACGATCTTTATTCTAACACTTAGAACCCTTGGTAGAGGAACCACTTGAACTTTTCTTGATCAAGCAATGCGAGTAATCAAATGCAGGAATAAGGGTCATTTGGATTTTGACAAAAGAACTCCAATGCTAATGAATCTAAATTGGACAAGTTCTTAAAGAAACTCATAAGCATGGATGAAGTTCATAAGAGGCAGTAAGCGAAGATCAAATGTAGCACCCCACTCCCGAAAGACACGTACCCGACATCATTAGTGATGTCTGAGTCCGAGCCCCTCGAGGGTGGCATGCTAGAGCACTTAGTCAGTCAAAAATCGATATAATTTTTTTTTGGATAACAAACATACACACCTTTTAATCACAACA
This sequence comes from Erythroxylum guanchezii, assembly GCA_025629825.1. NCBI lineage: Eukaryota > Viridiplantae > Streptophyta > Magnoliopsida > Malpighiales > Erythroxylaceae > Erythroxylum > Erythroxylum guanchezii. The sequence goes on along the minus strand of JAOTAX010141142.1, from coordinate 4,571 downwards.
ATTTTTTTTGGATAATTGACCGCGCGTCGTAACGCTTATCAAAACTAAAATAACTAGACTACTACTGTAGCAATGGCGAGTCTAGGTCGATCCCACAGAGAGTGTGTGTAAAGTTTATAAAATGAAATTAATCAGTGTTTCGGAAAAAAGGGGGGGGGGATTGGGATTTTTCAAAGAAGAAAAAAAATGAAACTAACTAATAAAAACAAATTAAAGAAAACATGTGAAAAAAATGATAAATGTGGGGAATTCGGTAGGGACCCGGTTCTTTGCTTCAATCTCAACCTACACCCTGACTAAGCATATTTTATTAGTTTGTTGTTCTTAAACCTCTCCTAACAACTATTAATCGTGGGTTAATAATTAACCCGAGTTTTCCCTTAGGTTTTGTTTAATCAAGATATGATCGTTAATTAAACCTAATCACCAAATAACCTAGGATACGATCTCTAGATTTAATTAGGTAGTAGCATTACGAATTAGGAAAATTGATTAATCAAGGCAACAACCACATACGATACATCATTTAACCTAGGTCATGTTATCCCTAATGATTACGAATCATTAGTCGTTACATGTGAATTTCAACATAACAATTATGGATTATATTGAAAATCTAGCAATGGGTTTGAAATTAACGATTTAATGAACGCATTAAAATCATCAATTCACAATACCCAACGGGTTCATACACAAATAACTGAATAATAACGAAAATTCGATTATCCATACACAATACCCAAATCATTTAAAATAGGATGACACAATCAATTCCTAATGAGAGAAAGAAACAACAAAACAATAATAAAATTACTTAACTCGGGTTATTGGTGTCGATGTTACCTCCGAACAGGTGTCGGGACGTTTAGCCCTTCATAGGTATTTTTCAAAAAATTGCTTCAGCCCCCATCTTCATGTCTAGCCAAAAACCCCTTTGATTTTGCCCTTAATTTATTTCAGCCCAAAATGCCACCTTCTCATTTCACTGCTGCTCTATTTCTCAATTTCACTACACTATTCCTTGATTTAACGAATAAACCTTGAGGTTTATTGTCCACAATGCCGGTGCCTCTCCTCCTGTGGCTGCTCACCGTGTATTCTCTCCAGTCTCGCGTCTACTATAGCTTCTCATCCTATGCTCCAGACTCCACGCCAACGTCCTAGCTACAAGCCGCAACCACCAGCTCTACAGCTGCACTCGTCTCCTGCTGTGCTGCACTCCCTTTGTAGCGTCTTTCTCCTGCTGATGATGTTAACAATTTAATTTTGCAACCTTCCAAAACCCTCTTTGCACCTCGTCCTCGATGCTGAAATGTTGCGTGTTGCCTTCTGCATTTTTTAGTAAAATGTGTTAACGCAGAATGTTATGCATTTAACACACAACGTTCCCCTGCACTGTGTTTTCTTCTGTAGCTTATGTCGTTTTGCATTTTCTGCTGCATGCTCCTTTATTTTCCATTTTTCTTGCCTTTTGATATTATTTTTTTTCTTCCTCCATGAAAGTAAGTAGATATTAATCTTTGGAAAACGGTCCATATGTCGTACCTTTGACTCACTTTAATTTCTTTGCTTTCGAATTGTACCTAAAATAATATATGAATTAAAGTGAGTATCTTAAGCATTTTTGTATCAATAATCGCTAAGTGTAAATGATTAAATATATCAACAATTAAACACATATCAATAACAAACATACACACCTTTCAATGCGGAAAGGTACATTTCAAATTAGGCCCACTTTATTCGTAAACTTTTTCAATCACAACAATATAATCAACAGAACTTTCAATAGCCAATTGGCCCCTTTCATAAATACATAACACTTTAGTCATAATGTCTTTACTACAACATAAATCATATATATATTTTACAAAACATTGGGAATGCATATTGTACAGAAAACATGGAATATACAAATTTATATAAAAATAGGAAATTATAAATGCAGACGTGAACTGATCCCGACCCTTATCTCTCACTTGCATGTAGTAGGTATACTCCCATTGCCTAATGTGGTATTCTTCTGATCCTAAAAAATATTTGCAATTTTGGGTGAGTTTTGCGAACTCAATGAGGTAACCATCATCGATGGTTCACTCAATTCATGCAACACAACAATTCACATAACATATAATTCACATGTTTGCAATCAATTCGGCATTTCAAGCAATCAACATACTTGTTAAAATTGCATATGAAATGCTCATGAGACTCCTTTCCAATTATTACGTTGTTGTGACCGAGTACCTAAACTATCCCGTATCCATTCTGAATACGAGCTCATTGCTAGCTGTCCATTATCTGATGTCGATACCGGGCTCATTTTACATAGTGAGCCTTAGGCTCTTAATCACTTTCTGAGCTTGAGGTTCGTCTCACACGTTGAGCTTTAAGCCCTGATCGGTGGCTACTCTAGTCAGAACTGCCATTATTTGATTGTGCATTCATATATGGAATGCATTTATCACAATCAATCATATTATGAAGCACATAGTTCATCCCATTCACATTCAAGTAGCAATTCAATATTGCATTACATTTCACAATCATTGGACCTTCTTTCTGGAAATCAACACAATTCAATTTGCATTCATTAAGCAATTCAAACATAATCTAACACAACAAATAATTGAGTAGAACTGTCTAGGTTATTCACAAGTTGCTCCCGAAGCTAAAGTCTGGAAGTGTTGTGAACCTCTAGAGGTTGATGTTCCAATTGCTCCTCTAAATCAAATAACATACATATATATCACAATTTGCACAATTATAAGTGTTCAAAAATGCACATGTATGAATTGAAATATGTACAATGCATGTTCATGACAATCCCAATTATTATTCCATCAATTTCCTCACAAAATCATTCTCATATCAAAACTCATCTAAGTATAATTTACACTTAGGTTTATGCCTCACTAAAACCATTAAAATCTCTATTCCTCTCTCATTGAATCACTTTAGATTTTCCAAGACACACTTTTGGGTCTACAGTTAACATTTAATTAGAGAGTGAAAATGAAGTAATTTGGTCATACTCTCTTATAGAAAAGTGTTCCTCTATGTCTTATGTTTCTATTGATGCCAAAATCACTCAATTTGGCTTAGTAATTTGGAAGATATAACTCAAACATTTTCATACTGTTCTTATTCAAAAACAATATACTATGCATAACTTCCATATAGAAATTAAACATCTTAGAGAATGAATCACAATTCGACTTCCTCAGATAATTTGTAAGTCTATATCTCTAATTTACTCCAAATTAAAAATCATCTCATTTGGAATCTTAAAGATCGAAGTATAATCAAAATACTGAAGTGTGTTCAGTAAGATATTCCTATTTACACTATTCCAATAGATTCCCATAATTTCATTTGATCAATCTTTTTCCAATCAATTCAGAATGCCACCAATTTTTGTGGAGGGATAGAATAATGTGCTATGAATCTATTGGTTAAAAAATTAAGCCATTTGGAGGTCTAGAGAAGAAGTTGCGGTCAAAATAAGCAAGACCGTTCAGTAAAAGGGATAACCTCAAATGCACGATAGTGCTTAAACACGACGGTGCATTTTCCCCTTTATAACCAAAGTCACCGTCGTGCTTATGCACGGTGGTGCATTTTCACTTAACCTAAAAGTCACCATCGTGCTTATGCACGACGATGCATTTTCCCTTCAATCACCATGACGGTGCATTTTCTTCTTCTTCTTTTTCACCAAATCTCTACTTCACATCTCCATAACTTTCGATACAGAACTCCAAAAATTGTAAACTTATATAAATGGAAAGCTAAAAGAATGATCTACAACTTTTATGAAGACTTGAAAAAGATATATTGCCTCCAAAAGGGTCAAAATTTTCAATCAATGTAGCTATCTCGAATGTCCATCCTATGCAGCATCACAAACTTTTAGTTATCATATCTCTCAACTCAGGTATGAAAAAATTTGACACTATATAGCGTTGGAAAGCTAAAAAAATAAGCTACAACTTTTAAGAATACAACTTTGTCTAATTCAGCCTAGATTAATCCAGTTTCTCCCATAAATTTCAAAACACACACATTTTTTTAGCCTATTTCTCTTTTCCTTCTTTTATTATAAACCAGCTTCTCTAACTTATTTGATTTCATAATCTCAAGTGGATAAGTATACTTAATTTCAACTCAACATCATCCATACACATTTCATATTCCTAACTAGATCATAAACACTAAAAATATAACACATTCTTATACACTCAAAACAGAATTGTGCCCAGTTCTCAATTTCATGTCAAATTTTGAGACTTTTAAAGACAGAATTTAAATTCGATGACTTCATGAAAAAATGTAGCCATATATCTGTAGTTTAATCCAAACTGAGAATCATCTCATTTGGATAACTAGAGAAAAAAGGTACGGCTAAAACACAGAAGCATATTCAGAGATCATATTACTGTCACATTTTCCAGATCAACTACCATTTTTGTTTCCAAAATGCAGGAAAACTATCAATGAGTATGAAACTAAACTATCTAGAATGCAATCTAAAAAGAAAAGACTTCTAACCTCACTTAGCAACAAAATGA
>JAOTAX010141089.1:0-16736 GCA_025629825.1 Erythroxylum guanchezii | reverse complement strand
ATGGATATGGATATGGGTTGAGTCATAAAAAATGGATATGGATATGGGTAGAGTAAAACCCGAACCGAACTCTACCCACTGCCATCCCTATTGACTATCCTCCAAGCTTCAAATGTAGTTTGGAATTTTCCATTGTTTCATTATTTTATGGGACCAATATATTTTATTCATTTTATCTTCAAATAGGGTTCGTATGTGTGAGTTACATGTTCCTAGGGTTGGTAATAAGTTAGGCCATGTCCAGGTTGCCTAAGGCTTGAGCCCAACCTGAAGCTCGATTAGACCTAGATTATATAGTTCAAGTTCATGCATAATCAGACTTTAAACGACTTAAAGCATAATTAGGCTAAAATAATTCATCTAATCTTGATTATCCTAAAGCAATGATCAGGCCAGGTTAGGCTTGAAAGTATAACCCCAAAAACTCCCACTCTTTGATGCTACCATGAATGATAGATTGCAAATTGATTGTTTCTAAAAAAATTATGTTTTTCTAATACATAAATGCGATAAATAAGAAACTAAACTAACCTTCTATCCCGAGCTCTTTATGGCTCAAATTGAGCAACCATGACAACTATCTATTCAAAAGATCAAAGACTTGTTACGACTCAAGTATATCTAATCCTCCTTCATCAACACCAAGATCCGCTGCCACAACCCCATCCCGCAACAAGTATTTTAGGAAATTTTCTACCACTGCTGACATTGGATGCATGAACATTAAAGTGTTAGGATTGTCAAAAATGATAAGCATCGAAGAAATTTTTTTAAAAAAGTCAAGGATAGCTGGTCAAATGGCTAGCCATCCCACATGTCTCATGCTTATAAATAGGCAGGAGATGAAGATAGCAAATCATCCCATTAGCAGAGAAAGAAACGAGAGTTAGTGAAAAGAGAGACAAAATATTTTGTATATTTTGTGAGTCTAGTTTTTCTCCTTGTAATTCTCCAGTTTTTCAGTAGTAAAATTCTTCTATCCTTCTCCATGGTTTTTACCCTCATTTAGGGGGGTTTTTCACGTAAAATTTATATGTCTATTTTATCTTCAATATTTTTAGTTTCATTTTAGCTGTGATACTCTGTCCAAGTCTCACTTGTTCCTAACAAGTCCTAACATGTGGAATTAGAGCCAATCTTGGCTGTGTATATCTGCTTATTGTATGCTTTATGGTTGCCATCAAGAGTAAATCCTCCTCATCAAAAGATAAGTTAGAATATTATTCACCCTATGAAAGGCACTGTTCATAAAGTGGTTGTGATAGAAGTAATGGCGGCAAAGTACGACATTGAAAAATTCAGCTGGAGCAATTTCTCACTGTGGAAGCTGAAGATAAAAGCAATCTTAAAGAAAGATAATTGTTTGGTGGCCATTAGTGAACGGTTAGCTAGAGTCACAGATGAAAAGTGGAATGAGATGGATGGGAATGCTGTAGCTAATCTTCACCTAGCTTTAACTGATGGAGTATTATCCATCATAGAGGAAAAGAAGACTGCGAAGGAAATATGAGATCACCTCACAAAATTATATGAGGTCAAATCACTACACAAAAAAATTTTCTGAAGAAGGAACTATACACTTTACGTATGGCAGAATCCACTTCGGTGATGGAGCACTTAAACACTTTGAATACTCTATTTTTGCAACTCACATCATTGGGGCACACAATAGTAATAAGTGAACGTGCAAAACTTCTACTTCAAAGTCTACCAGATTCATATGATCAGTTCGTCATAAATTCAACAACCAATACACTTTAGTCTTCGATAACATTGCAGATGCTATTCTGGAAGAAGAGAGATGGCATAGGAGCAATGAAGATAGGTTGGCAAGTTTGCAACAAGCAAAGGCCTTGGCACTGATGAGAGGTAGATCAATAGAATGTGGTCCAAGTGGGAGCCACAATCATGGTAAATCAAAATCCAGGAGTAAGAAGAATTATAAATGCTACAATTGTGGCTAGAAAGGTCAACTGAAAAAGGATTGTTGGAATCTAAACAAGAAAGATTTTGTTCCTCAAGGAAACGTTTCAAGCTCTTCAGATGATGGAAGTGCAATTGTTTGTGAAGCAGCAACAACTATTGGAGGAAAGAGAAGATTTGCTGATGTCTGGATGTTTGATTCAGCAGCTACTTTTCATATGACCTCTTCAAGAGAATGTTTCCATCAGTATGAATCTATCTCTAGGGGATCTATGTACAGTTGTAATGATCAAGCTTTGAAGATCGTTGGTATCGACACCATGAAGTTATTGATATATGTGGGACAACTTAGACTATTAAAAAAGTGTGACACGTGGAGGGTCTGAAGAAAATTTGTTGTTTATAGGGCAACTAGTTGATCTCGGTTTTAGATTTGAGATTCAGAATAAAATCATGAAGGTGATTAAAGGAGCACTTGTATTTATGAAAGCAGAGAATATAGCTGCAAATTTGTACTTACTGAAGGGAGAAACTTTGCAAGAAGGAGAAGCATCAGTTGTTGTGACAATGACATGACATAAAAACCTTGGACATACGTCTACATAAGGAATGAAGATACTTATAGAGAAGAATCTACTTCTAAGTCTTACAAAGGTTTCACTACCCTTCTGTGAGCATTGTATTGTGAGTAATTAGCATTGATTGAAGTTCAACACATTAAAGCTCAGAAGTAAAGAAATTATATAATTGATTTACTTTGATGTAAGGCAAGCACCAGTTACGTCCTTAGGAGGAGCAAATTTCTTTGTATCATTCATAGATGATTATTCGAGGAGATGTTGGGTGTTTCCTATCAAGATAAAAATAGATGTGTTTCTAGTCTTCAAATTTTACAAAATGCGGGTGGAATTCAAATCTGGTAAGAAGATCAAGTGTTTGCGGTAATATAATGGAGGAGAATATATTGGTAAAGAATTTGATGAATTTTGCAAACAAGAAGGCATCAAAAGGTATTTCACGACGACATACACTCCTCAAAAAAATGGAGTAGCAGAGCAGATGAATAGAACTTTACTGGAAAGAACAAGAGTGATGATGAGAACTGCAAGCTTAGATAAGAAATTCTAGGCAAAAGTAGTCAATATCGCCTATTATATGGTGAATCAAGCTCCATCAACTGCAATTGAGCTGAAGACACCGATGGAGATTTGGGCTCGTAAATTAGTGGATTATTCCAACCTCTGTATATTTGGAAGTCCTGCCTATGTGATGTTTAATGCCCAAGAAACTACAAAGTTGGATCCAAAATCTCGAAGATGCATTTTCTTAGGGTATGATGAAGGTGTGAAGGGGTATCGTCTGTGGGATCCCACTGCCTAGAAGATTGTTATCAGCAAGGATGCTATCATAATGGAAGATAAGGATTAAGAGCAAGCAGAAAATGTTGACACTGTACAAGAGAATCCAGAAACTACAACAGTACAAGTGGATAGAGAAGTTAATCAAAATGATTCTTCTGAAACTGCACCAAAGCTCGAGGGGCAAGAACCAATTGAATATGATGTTTCAAATACTTACAGATCAACTCGCATAAGAAGAGCATCGAGCTGACATTTATACTATATTATGGAAGGTAATATTGCATACTGTCTTTTAATTGAGGACGGGGAGCCATCAGCTTTTCAAGAAGCAATGAATATTTCAAATGCATCTCAATGGATGATAACAATGCAAGAAGAAATTAAAGGACTTCATAAGAATAAGACATGGGAGCTAGTGTCATTATCGCAAAGAAGAAAGCCTATTCGTAATAAATAGGCTTACAAGATCAAGCGAAGTGGTGATGATCAAGTGAAGCGATATCGTGCTAGATTGGTGGTAAAAGGATATGCTCAAAAAGAAGGTATTGATTTTAACTAAATATTTTCTCTTATGGTTCGACTTACTACAATTCGAGTAGTTCTGGCAATGTGTGCTATATTTGATTTACATCTTGAGCATTTAGATGTGAAAACCACATTTCTTCATCGAGATCTTGAAGAAGAAATTTATATGCTCCAACTAGAAGGTTTTGAAGAAAAAGGGAAAGAGAACTTGGTTTGCAGGTTGAATAAATCTCTGTATGGTTTAAAGAAGGTGCCGAGTTGTTGGTATAAGAGATTTTATTCCTTTATCATGAGCCTTGGATACAACAGACTGAATGCAGACCTTTGTGCATATTTCAAGAGGTTTGAGAAAGATGATTTTGTAGTCTTGCTATTGTATGTAGACGACATGTTAGTAGTAGGCCCCAACAATGATCGTGTCAAAGAATTGAAGGCACAGTTAGCTAGGGAATTTGAAATGAAGCACTTGGGACCAACAAATAAGATTACAAGGATGCAAATTCAAGGAGAAAGAAATAATAGAAAATTTTGGCTTTCTCGGAAGAATTATTTGAAGAAGATCTTGCGACGATTTAATATGCAAGATTGTAAGTTAATTTATACCCCTCTTCCTGTTAATTTTAATTGATCCTCAAGTATGAGTCCTAGCAATGAAGAAGAGAGGACGGAGATGTCTCGAGTACCGTATGCATCAGCAGTGGGGAGCCTGATGTTCGCTATGATTTGTATAAGATCAGATATTGTACATGCAGTGGGAGTAGTTAGTCGATACATGGCGAATCCTGGTCGAGAGCATTCAAATACAGTTAAGAGGATTCTTAGATATATCAAGGGAATCTCAGATGTTGCAATATGTTATGAAGGATCAAATTTTACTGTCAGAGGATATGTTGATACTGATTATGCAGGCGATCTTAACAAAAGTAAATCCACTACTAGATATGTGTTCACATTAGCTGGAGGGGTTGTGAACTGGGTTTCAAAACTGCAGTTAGTTGTGGCTATGTCAACAACAGAACCAGAATATGTAGCAACTATATAAGCCAGTAAAGAAGTAGTGCGGTTGAAGATGTTGTTGGAAAAACTTAGGTATAAACAAGAGAATATTACTCTGTATTGTGATAGTCAGAGTGCTTTGCAACTTGCAAAGAATCCAACATTTCATTTAAAGATAAAGCACATTCAACTCCAATACCACTTCGTTCATGAGAAAGTGGAAGAAGGAACAGTGGATATACAAAAGATTCATACCATAGACAACCTGTCAGATTTTATGACAAAAGCAATCAACGTTGACAAATGTATGTGGTGTCGATCCTCCTATGGCCTAGCAGAGACGTAAACGACATGAAAAAGTAAGGTAGAAAGAATAATGTGAAGATCTGATTAACTCTCAATCAAAACTTTAAGTGGGAGAGTTGTTAAAAATGATCGGCATCGTTTTCAGTGCCTACTAAGTTGAAATTAAAAAAAAAGTTCAGGATAAATGGCCAGCCATCCCATACGTCTCCTACCTATTTATGAAGAGAGCAAATCATCCCATAGTAGAGAAAAGAAACGAGAGTGAGTAATGGTGCCTACCAAAGAGAAATAAAAAAAAGTTAAGGATAACTGGCCAAATGGCTAGCCATCCCAGATGTTTCCTGCCTATAAATAGGCAGAAGATGAAGAGAGCAAATCATCCCATTAGCATAGAAAAGAAACAAGAGTGAGTGAAAAGAGAGACAAAATATTTTGTATATTTTGTGAGCCTAGTTTTTCTCCTTATAATCCTCCAATTTTTCAGTAGTAAAATTCTTCTATCCTTGCTCGTGATTTTTATGCTAATTTAGGAGTTTTCCATATAAAATATGTGTCTATTTTATCTTCAATATTTTTAGTTTCGTTTTAGTTGTGACCCTACTCTACCAAGTCCCACTTATTCCTAACAAGTCCTAATAAGGATCAGGATTTTCTAAGATAACTAAAGAGAGTGGGGTCAATGTTAGATAAATTTATGGCATTTTATGGGGTCATTACTACTGCTATTATTGCTACCTCTCCATGGTTGATGTTGATATTAATGTTGTTGGTGCCTATTGTTGTAAAATTAACGGTGACAATAGAAAGAAAGACATAAGCAACTAGTTAGGGAAAGGAGATCCGAGAGAGTAGCAAGAGAGGGCATAGTTTTTGTGCCATATAGACAAGTATTTATAATATACAAAATGACGTGATTTTGTATATAGAAAAAGTATGAGTTTTAAACATGGTCAGATCATCATTGTGTATATAGAAGAAAACCTGAGTTTTAAACTTGTTCAGATCATGAAACTTGAACCCAAGTCTAATATGAAGGCTAAAGATTAAAAAAAAGAGTTCAAGTTGATGAAAGTCTAATCTACTTGAGTTGAGTCCATTAACTTCAAACTAAACTAGCCTAGCCCTTTTTTTATTTCTACTTAAGGCTATGTTTGGTTGAACGTAAGATTTTTTATGGAATAGAATGTAATATAATAAAATTGAATAGTTTATAATGGAATATAATGTAAATGGATGCAATGTTAGAAAATTGTTGTTTGGAAGAGATGGAAGAGTTCATAATGTAATATAGGAAAATGTTTTTTGGAAGATGAATGGAATGAAATGTAATGTATGTATAATAACAATAAATGACTATTTTACCCTTCATAGAATAATGAGATCTATTGTCTTGCTGATTGTTATTAAGGTTGAGGGTATAATCGGTATTATAAAAAATTATTGAGGGTATATTAGATAGTACATATTTATCATTTTACATTCCATCATAAACCTCCCAAATCGGATTTAACTCATTTTTATTGTTTAGGATGAAATATGATGTAATGTGAAACCCTCTCCTTCCATCCTATTCAATTCCATTCTATTACAAACCCTCCTCTCAAACGATAGAAAAATATTACATTTCACTTCATTCCATTACTAGCCGCCCCACCAAACATAACCTAAGTGATTCTAAACATATCACAATAATGATGTGCATATTAGGTTTTTAGCATTTATATAACTTGTAACTGTTTAAAGGTGTGCATATGATAATTTAATATAATTTAAGCTAAAACTTAAATTAAATAATTAATAAAATAAATTATTCTATCTTTCAATTGTTAATAAGATATTATAAAGATCACTATCAAAGAGAGTAACACACTTTGATGTGAAATATCAAGTGTTTGTTGAGTTCTATGAAATAAAATAAATCAAATGATATTAAAATCCAAATCAAATCATACCAACTCAAATAAATATAGTATGATTTTAAGATATTTAAACTTATTTTTTGTAAATTTATCTCTTTAAATGTTGAAATACAAAAAGGTAAAAATTAATGAAAGAGAATTTTCAATTTATAAAAATAAAATATACAAAGTTCTATTAATATATATTTATAAAATTAAAATATAACCTTTTTAACATTAAAACAAAAGTAAAGTTTTTGTGTTCTCTATAAAATTTAGTAAAAACAAAAATTGTGAAAATTAAACAACTTTAAATGGTATAACTTTAAGTATGTACTAAAAATGGTAAGAATAAAATATAGTTTTATTAAAATGGTGAATCATCCTTCTAATAAAAATAACAAAAAAAAGTTAGTATTACATGCATTAATAAATTTCCTAAATTTAAAATTATATAATTTTATAATTTCATTAAAACATAGTATAAAATTTTACTATTAATTTCATATTGTGAATTTATTTTATTTTCACTATAGAGTTAGTCACATAATTGCATATTAGTCACAAGTTTCTAAAATATTATGAAAAAGATAACAAGTAATAGATGAGAATTGTGATAGATGAAATTTGAAATTGTTTCAGCATACTAATTTAAAATTAAGAAAGTAGCAATTGCTTCAGTCCTTATCCTTCTAATATATTATAAAGTTGATTGGATATTAAAAGATCCATATTTATATATAAGTCCTTACTAGCAACCATGATTAGAAGGAGTCTCTTACAACTATTAAGATACTTAGATGCAAGTATATGAATATCAAGCCCCTATAATCATCAACAGATTCTGAAGCATTTCAAAATTTTCAAATCAAAATGTTATCAATATTAAAGGAAAATTAGTAAAATCAGGGGGAGAGTAAAGGAGATGATATATTTTTACTGATATATTTTTACTAAATTTGCTTTAATATTGATAACATTTTGATTTGATAATTTTGAAATGCTTCAAAATCTGTTGATGATTATAAGGGCTTGATATTCATATACTTGCATCTAAGAATCTTAATAGTTGTAAGAGACTCCTTCTAATCATGGTTGATGGTAAGGACTTATATATAAATACTACAGGTATTTTTCGAAATCCTTCTCTGTTACTTAAATCTTTTGAAAACTATATCTGTTATTGCTTGTCATCATTAAAAAGGGAGAGATTGTTAGCTCAAGGCTTTTAAATTAATAATTTTGATGATAACAATCAATAATATTTAGCTACATTTCAAAATTCAAGTTTATTTGGATTATCTCATTTATTAAAAAAGATAACGATATATAAAAGAGGTTATAAAATTTAGTTATCTATTTGAAATGAAAGGATAAATGTTTAACAATTCCTATCTTGCAAGAACCATCTTAACAACCTTATTTGAACTATAAAAAAAAGTTTCACAAAATCTGGAATGGATAAGTTCCTATCATTTATATACAAACAAAGGAACCTTCTATTCACCTAATTCAACAATAAACTTCGAGAAATAATCAAAAGATTACATTTTAATAGTTTCAAAGCTAATTCAGGCAGTTAGTTCATGATAAAATTGAAGCAATGACTAGTTGAAGGGAATTTCTATTTAAGGGAGAGCTACTGCATTCAATCATACACCATATTTAAGAAATACATTAGCATCATCAATTAGTGAACACCCCGCCCTCGTAAGTAACGGGCCCGACGTCCTAAGCGACATCTGAACGCGTATCCCACAAAGGTGACGTGGCCCTACCAAGACAAACATTAAAACTATACATTGCTCCTATTTCTGAACCGAATTTGGGAAAAGCCCAAACTTGAATTTCAATTCTACTTGTTCAGAATGTATGAGGCTCTATGTCTCTAGTTTATTTAGGGACAAGAATTATTGCATTTGGAGATTCCATAACAAAGTTATGGCTACTACCTTGTAGGGTTATTTCAACGAACTCTTATTAGCCAAAATTTTTATTATAGAGGGATAGAAAAAGGCATTAGGAACCTATCGCTCCAAGAATCACTTTATTTAGAGGTCAGATGATGAAGTTATGGCCAAAAAAATCAAGTATGTCCAAATCATTAATCATATTGCCCCTGTCTTAGGGCAATTAGCATAATTGTCCTTAGAGATAGTAGATTAGGATAATCTTAGGACGCCTTGATAGAAGACTTCGAGATCTACAACTTTCATGCAGATATCGAAGACAGATTCTATCATCTAAAGGGGCAAATATGGAGCAGACATTAGCAAGAAGGCAGACGAAGCAAAAGCAGACGAATAAAAAAGGTAGACGAAACAAGAAGCAGATGAAAACGAAAAGCAGATGAATGCGGAAGGCAGACGAAGAGGAAGGCAGATGAATGCGGACGCAGAAGATAACATAAGGCAGACGAATGCGGAGGCAGATGATAGTATAAGATAGACGAATGCAAGAAGCAGACAAATGCGGAGGCAGACGATAGCCTGAGGCAGACGAATGCAAGAAGCAGACGAATGCAAGAAGTAGACGAATGTGAAGGTTGACGATAACATGAGGTAGACGAATGCAAGAAGCAGACGAATGCGGAGGTAGACGATAGTATGAGGCAGACGAATGCAAGAAGCAGACAAATGCAGAGGCAGACGAATGCAAGGAGCAGATGAATGTAGAGGCAGACGAATGCAAGAAGCAGATGAAGGCAGACGATAGCATGGTCAACTTAAGACGAAGCAAAGTCAACTTAAAACGATGCAACGCTTAAGACGAAGCGTCCTTACAGATGATACAACTTTACAGACGATGCATCCCTACAGATGATGCATCCTTACAGACGATATGACGTCATCACAGACGATATCACTTGATACTCCTAAGCAATTTCCCTTTTAAGGACCCTAACTTTTAAACATCTGGGTCAAAAGTTTCCTACTATATACCATTGGAAAGCTAAGAGAAAGACCTACAACTTTCCAAAAGGCACATTTGCTTATTTCTACCTAAATTAATCCAGATCTTTCCTTAGAGTCTGAACACTAACTTTTTCCTTATGCAAACTAAACGATGAAATGTATTAACTTGAAAGAAAATCATGAGCCAAATGCAAATCTTATTCCATTGACATAAAAAGGTAAGAGTTTTTACAAAGCTTTAGAGGGCATTTCAAGCCGCAATTACATTAAGGTCTCAAAATCCCCAAAATACAAAAATTACATAAATCATGAGTTGCTCAAAATGCAACTAAAGCCTTGCTTTACAGAATTTACTTCAAATACAAAATATTTCAAAAGTGGAGTGATGCCTTGGCTATTGACTACTCGATCTCTTACTCATCACCTGCTTATGAGGAGGAAAATGGGGGTGAGCTTATAACTCGTGGGTAACACTTTTATAACTAGTAACAAGCAAAACCATTTAGAAAGTCATTTTCATGCAGAAATTCATGTTTATGCAAAATGAGTAGGCATCATTTATATCAGCTTATTTTGAACATATAGCATATCAAAACGTTAATAGCACATAAGTATAACAAAATGGTCTGGGTAAATCCATAAACATGATGCACTACACATTTCTACATAATGGTCCTGTGTAGTCGTAAATTTGAGGGAGTCCATGAAGGAACTCCGTGCCACTAGCGGGCAGGTGAGAGAAGCCTATAACTTGGTTAATGTGCACGTGACGATTCTTGAGGGACTATCGCAAACCCACATAACACATATTTCATGAACTTGTAAGCTTGTTGCCCAAAATGTCACTTCTTCGAAAACTTACTTTTCATATACTTGCTATATCTTGAAAACCCTTTCTGAAAATATGATTTTATGAATATGTATCTTTTCAAAGAATCATTTTCAAAAGCTTGTCATCAATCATGAACACAATTTATGCAGCAATCATATAGCACCATTTTACAATAGTTAAAAGGCAATAAATGCACATGAATAAGGTAGTTGAAAAAAAAAATCATTTCTTGAAAGAATCTTTAATGGTTCATTATTTAATTATAAAAGTGAAACCCACCTTAAATTTCTTGCTTAAAAATTTGGCTCAAGGACGTCTTTTCTCTTGCTCCTCTTGCCTCTCTTGACCCTTTTCTTGATTTCCTTCAACAATGACAATTTCCCATTCAATAGGGTTTTCGATTGAAAATCCCACAAAGCACAAAAACTAAAATTGGTTCTAAAACACTTAAACCCATGCATTTCCTAAGCTTTATGAACCAAAACCCTTCTAAAATCTAAAGCATTAAAAATGCTTTTACCTTAAACTTTCACTAAATGAAGAGATGTTTGGTTCTAAAGAAAGCTCTTGTTTTCCTTTACCTTTTTCCCTTCTTGCACAATCTCAAAATCGCTCTTTAAGACTAAGAAAAATCGAGACCTAGCATAACTCTCTTCTTTTCTCTATTCCACCGAACTCTCTCTCCCCTTTCTTTCTTATTTTTATGCTTTCTCTCTCTTCTTTCATTCTTCACTAATGTTTTTGTCTTCCAATATGTAAGCCAACAATTTCCTCTTCCCCTTTTTGCCCCTCCTTCAAGCAACTTAC
Source organism: Erythroxylum guanchezii (assembly GCA_025629825.1). NCBI lineage: Eukaryota > Viridiplantae > Streptophyta > Magnoliopsida > Malpighiales > Erythroxylaceae > Erythroxylum > Erythroxylum guanchezii. The sequence continues at coordinate 5,173 of JAOTAX010141089.1, read as the reverse complement.
CACCTTAACACCTTAATTTAATTCTCCTATATCTCCAAATCTTACTCATATTAACAAGCTAATTAATTCCAACATACATTAATCTAACAAGGCCCCAAAATTAGTCTACTCATGCTTATTTACCATAAAAAAAACATTTAGGGGCCAACATCAATACTATTCTCGAAAAGTTACACTTTATACCCTTTATGCTTTAGAAAGTGAAAACACTCAATCAAGAGAGAGATCAATATTCATCGAAACTCATATTGAGCAAATCCTATTTTCATTTGTTGAGAGCTTGAAGAGGCTTGTTAGATACTACTAGTGTGGAAGGTTGAAGAACTTGAAAAAGATGTACTTGTGAGCTTGGAGAGGCTTGTCAAATTATTACTTGGAGATTTTTTAGTGAAACACTTAAGTTGAATACTTAGGGACTAGACATAGGCTTGGTTATAAGCCAACCAGTATAAATTGGCTATGTCATTCTTTCTCTTTCCTTAACTTTTAAATTTTTGCATTGTAGTTACTGTTGTTTTCAATTTGCAAGAGACTCCTTTTATTTTAAATTTTAACTGGCTCCTATCATTTATACGAATTGATAGTAACTTGCAAAAATTTTCAACTCACACACAATTCACCCCCCTTGCATGTGTTTGTTTTATCACAAATATCCTTGAAACAATTATACAATTCTAACTTACTATCTCTTTTGTTGAACTCTCAGTTGTAATATCTCTTATGTACCTATTTACCATTTAAGTTAAGCCATCTACTATTTTGTTGATATCAACCTTTTCATTCACTTTACTCTTAATTTTTGATTTCTTTCTCTACTTAATGAGACATTGTTAATGCATCAATCAAACATACTTGTGAAAATTGGCTTAACTTTCAGTGGCATGGAGGAGGCTTTTTTAGATTATAAAATTGATCAAGATCATATTGCATATAATCAAACTTAAACTTAAGGTCTAAGTTAATAACAATATATGACCTAATATTTTTAAAATTTTGGTAACATCCTTAAACCTGTCGTACTTAAAAATAAATGCCATATTTAGCTACCTCATCCAATATACTTGGAAGAGTTGCAATCTCATGAAAGAAGTGGATTGAAGTCATGTATGATAAAAGTATAAAAATTTAAGGAAACATTATGAAGTATTGTTAGGAATTTTAGAAAAATCCTATATTGATCCAATCATTCTTAATCAATAAACATTTAAAATTATTCTCATTAAATAAACTATATCGCCACTTAATTTATACATCAAAGGAAATAGACGTATTGTTTACTCTTTTTCATCTTCGCAAATTTCATGAATTTGTCAAGTCTAGCAGGAGAAGGATTAAATTTTCCCACGACATTTCGAATCTTTATAGTTGACTCATTTAACTTTTCAAATCATCTTTATTAATAAAGTTTTAGATATGAGCATAACATCGAATATATAAAAATTTATTATATATAATTATATGTGTAGTCAAATCTTGTCTTTTTGTGATATTTGATTATTAAGTCATTGAACTAACATTATGGACTACAAACATTAAATAGTTTATAATATCCCAATCTAATAAGCACTTGCAATCGCTTTATTTATTGCTCGATTTTATGATTTCACTTATTATGCTTTAACTAGCAATCATGAATTTTTCCAGAGTTGCAACAATGTTCTAACATCGATGAGTTAGGGAAAACTTCATTTAAGAGAAGGTTATCTTACTTAAACATACATTTACTTTTATGAAGAAGTTGCAGGCAATGATCATTAAAGGCATTTAATTTTTTTTAAATTTGTTTATTTGAATTTATTTCTTTGAAAATCAATAGAGTAAAAGTTTATATTTTAAACAATTTATGTTTATTTTAATCCAATTTTATTTCATAAACTTTTGCATTCCATTTGATCGTTGTTTATTATTTCTATCTTTTATTAAAATTTCTTCTTCGGTTTAGGATTAGTCATAATTTTATTTTTATATTTGAGATTGACTAGTTTTAATTGTGATTAATTTTTTAATTTAGTTTTTATATTAATATTTATTTTAGTTTTGGATTTTAAAAAAAGAAATGAAAATAAAAAATACATAACAAAAGAAAGGAAAAGGCAAGAATGAGGAGTGAGAGGGCATGCAATTGTAACCTAGAGAAAAGGGATGAGACCAAAAGGATGGAAACAAACACGTCTAATATAGAGAGAACATAAGTTAGTTGGAAAAATAACAGTCAAGAGTATATAGACAGTGAAACAAAAATGCACTTTCCAACATATCTACAAACTAGACAATTTATGTAGCTTCAGTTAAAGTACAACATTGGCAATAGTGAGGTAATATATCTTTGGCTTAATATCTGGCATATACTTGGACCCCTTATAACAACTTAGAGAATTCCTAGATTTAAAAGACATAGTTCCTATTCATGTAATGGTACAATCTATAACGTTGAATGGGAATTGACATTGGCCATTTCATTCCTTAAAGGGTTTCCAAGACATAATTCATAATATGCTAAAGTATATCCCTAATCCCTCCATTATTAATTGAGTGCAATGTTGCAAGACAAAACTATGATATTTTCTATTGCCTCATTTAAGAGAATACTAATGGAAACTTTGGAAAAGAGCCCTTGATTTAGCTTAGTAGAGGACACTGACATTGCACTTTCACATTTTTTTTTTAATTCCTTTCCTAAAGATTAGGCATTATAGATAGATTGAAGTTTCACGTTGATAGTCTTTCACGTTGACAGTCTTACACGTTGATGGTCTTACACGTTGATAGTCATACTTGTGTTCTAATAGAAATGGCTAAGAATTGTATGATCACTTGTTCTTCAATTGTGCTTTCGCTTTAATTCTTTGGATCAACACTCTTCAATGTTTTATGCACAAGTAGGGAATGACTGAGCAATTTGATTTAGGCCTCAAAAGTTAGCATAAGAACTAAAAGGGGCAAGAAGTTATTTTGAGTAAGTTTTGGAATGCTTATCTATTAGATTTGGGAGGAAGAAATAGCAAAATTTTTGGTGGTAACATAGTGGAAGCTGGGACTAATTATTGAAAAATTAAGAGAGACAAGACTTAGGTAGTTTGGACATGTTAAGAGGAGACATCTAGATGCTCCAGTGAGAAGACGTGAGAAGATTGTATTTAGAGGCTTTAAGAGGAGAAAAGAAAGGCTTAAGAAGATTTGGGGAGGAGGTGATAAAAAATGATATGGCACTACGAAAACTTACCAAGGACAATAGCAACAACAACCCCAGTGCACAAGGCTCTTTGATTTGCAAGGGTCGGGGGAGGGATATCAATTTTATGCAGTCTTCCCTTTGCATTTACAAAGATGTTGTTTCTGTGACTCAAACCTATAACCTTTTCGTTATAAAGAAGTAACTTTAACAGTTGCTCCAAAGTTTGCCCTCAATGGAAAACTTTAGTGTACTACAATTAGTATTAAAGTAGGGATTATTACCTCCCCAACTATACTTTGCCCATAAAGTTGAGCTGCTCCATGTTATTGTTTTTCATTAGTTTTTCATATTGAAGGATTAGAACCCTAGACTATTGCATATAAGTCATTTCATTAAGAATTCATGAAATTCATTTCATTCACATGCATATCATTAGCATACACGCATGAATTATGATTTAGTACACATTGCAAAGAATGTATATGCACTCAATTAACATATTCCGGGGTATGAAAGGTTTAAAATGATCATGATGTGAATTATGTATTATTTATGTCTTAAATTTTAGTTTGGTGGATTATAATTAGTAAACTTGGAGCTAATAGTTACCATTGAAAAATTGATGCATTTAAATGTACATTTAGTCTAGGAAAAATGCCAAGTGGTAAGATAAGTGGACACATAGAAAATTAAGATGACTAAGCCTATAATTAAGTGACATTTGGATTGATCATGGAGTGACAAATGGACTAACATGTTGGTGACAATTGGCAGCCTAAGGAAGGGAAAAACGACTTACATGCTTAGGGACATATGTCATGGTAATAAGGTGACACCTAGTACCTAAGGTGTTAAGTTTTTGTAGGAGTAAAACCAGTTTTGTTCATTTCTTCTTCTTTCTTCTTCTCACGCCACTGGAATCCTCTCACCTTTACATCCCTGTGTTTTGTATATGTTTTTGTCTAATTTCTACACCAATAATCCATGCTTTTTACCCTTGACAAGATAGTTAAAGAATCAGATTATTATTGTCCTTTATTCTAGCTAAAAACTAACTTGTTGTTACCTTGAATTTGTGATGATTTTGCACACATGGAGAGCTTAATTAGCTTGATTTTTGAGCTAGAATTTGAACTAGGCAAGTAAGTAAAAGATTGATCTTTATGGCATGTGGTAATAGAAAGTTTATGATGATTGAATTGGGATGGGTTTTATATGATGTTGATGATGAAGTGTGTTGGAATATGATGTATGAACTTGGACACTTTTATGCTTGTTTCTTGATGTATAAAAAATTGAAAGTTATAGGATGTTTTATAGATGAATTAGATTTTTTTTGAGGTATAATGAAGGTGAATTTATGTTAAAGAAAAGTGCTAATATATTGATCTTGAAATGGGAAAGAACTAGGACTACATGTAAGAAAATGAATGATAGTTTCTGTTTTAATTTTGATGCGTAAAAGACAATAATTTTTGAGCTACCAAATGAATGATTTGAATTAGGATTGGAGATGAAGTTGATGAGGAAAACGAAGTGCAATTAAGGTATAGTTGAGGTATAAGTAATGGACTATGATGAAGATGTGTTGAATTTGGTATGAAGATGTTAAAAGCTGGAAAAAATTTTGTAGGAAAATGAAGGAGTACCTTCGGTTTACCTATCCCACAATCGTGGGAGCTACATAAGCTCCTTCCCATAATCATAGGCAATGCTTTGATGTGAAAAAAATGTGGTTTGTGTGATGGTTAAACCATATAGTAGGTTGCTTTAGTTTGGAGCATTATGACATGATTGGGGCTTGAAATGAACCTAGAAAGTTGCTTAATTAAGTGTTTGATAAGTTTAAGTTGTTAATTGAGGTTATAAATTAAGGAATGGATTGTTTGATATCAATGTATAAGAATTTGGGAAGTATGATTTGTTAATAGTATAAAGATGTTCTTATGAATGCAAATGTAATCCAAAGGATATAAGTAATGAAATAGATATGATTGA
>JAOTAX010141056.1:0-16740 GCA_025629825.1 Erythroxylum guanchezii | reverse complement strand
TAATAATAAATATTTTCATTACAAAAGTAACTGGAAGAAGATTAAGTTATATGTAAATACACTTGCTTTCTAGGGCATATATTTACATAACTCCAACAGAAAGAACAATAAAGATGAAATGAAAAGTCACTTGGAAGGGTCGGGATAGATCGGGAAGATGGCAACACTAGAACCCCTTATTCTCCTTCTTTCTTTCTCCTCCATCTCTCTTCTTCTTCTTCTCTCCTTGGATCTTTCTTAAAATTGACAAGGGTTGGAGCTCCTTTAGGGGTTCTTTCTCTTTCTTTATATAGTATTTTCCATTTTTAGTACACCTTAGGGCTTTCCCAAGTCCAAAAAGTCTCAAATATCCCTCGATAAGTCATGTTTCGGAGGTTGTCCTCGCTGTCTGTCGCATAGACCACGATCATGGCCCAAGATTTTACTCTTTGTCACGATCACGGCATAAGGAGTCACGATCATGGCAGAGCCTCCATGCTTCTATCATAATCGTGGGCCTAGGCCTTGCTCCAAGTTTCCTCCAAATTCCCTCTGTTCTTCAATAATTAATCTAAAACACTAACAAACACATCAAATACACAAAATTAAAGCTTAATGGCATGCTCTAACCTATAAATACTCAAAACACAAATGCTTAACTAAATAACACAATCATAACTAAACGTGAACTAATTATTCAATTTACCAACTAAACACATACTAAACTACCCACTAAAAGATTATGCAATTTTTACTCCATCCTTATTAATAGAGAACCATCAAGGTTATTTAAAGGACATAATGGTAGTAGGAAAAGGGACCCCTATCCTCTTACCTTTTTATGCTCTGTATGGAGGTATATCTAGACTTATAAATTGTATCATAGGGGTGGATCCCTTATTTTGATTACCCTCAAAGTGCAAAGAAGTAAAGATCTTTCACCAACTATTTGAATACAACATTTTGCTTCTATTTAAAGCTCATAAAAAATCAATTTATAATCTTATTATGTCTCTCCAACTATTTAGGGAGTTTTGGGTCTTATCATTTCCAGATAAAAAAGCCACCTCCTTATCTCTAAAAGTGTAAAGGAGCTTTCCCCTTGGCTTGCAATTATCTCTAGGCTATAGTTAAAGCATCCCATATAACTTATTTGGGATTGGTTATAATAACTAGAAGATACTTTATATGGAATGCTTACCTTTAACAGAAATGGTGCAAAAAAGAATATCCAACTCGAATAACTAGTTTTTTTATCACTTTTTAGTAGAATTATACTCGTTCAAATAGTCTTGAACTTACTGCATGTATATTGGAGCTCACATTTTTTCCTAGCAAAATGTGTCGTGAAATATTTAGAGAAAATGTTAAGAAGATTCCTAAAAAAGGGTTGCATATAGTGCAAATTCATCATTAAGGTGAAATGGAAGGAAGTATGTATGCTAAAGGCAAGAAGGGGAACCTAGAATTCATCCTGTCAATACTACTAATATAGTTTTGATGCGAAAAAAAAAATTTGGAGGATGATCATGGACAAAGAATCTCTATAGTTGAGATGGATCAATGCATACTACTTGAGAGGGAAAAGTATATGGGAATACAAAAGCTAAAAGGCCAACCTTACTTCTTTGACCAAATCTTGAAACTTAGAGAACCATGTCAAATTATGCTATTTGTAAGGTGGGAAATGGAGAGAAGGCGTCACTATTGTTTTATAAATGAAGAAAGGTAGGAGTCATAAGTGAGCATAAAGAGTATTTGAACATTGTAACAAATATTTTGAAGGAGAAAATAGTTAAAAGTGTGGTGTTCTAAGGGAGCTTTCCCCAATACTTTTTTATTATAATCCAAAAAACTACAAGGAAGACTCTTACTTTTAAACCTTGAACAATTTAGGAATATTTACCAATAACTCCTTTAAAGCTTCTATTAGTTATTGGAGTGATAGAGTTAAATGGGACAAATTAGTATAGAATAAGAACTTTCCCACTAAGATGTCATATATCTTATAAATAATGTTCAAGGGATAACTCACTACGTTAGATATATTACCTTACTTATCTACAAGCAATATTTGCAAACTATGTGACTAAGCCTCTGAATCTATAGAGCACCTTTATTACGAGTGTACTTTCTCTAAATAAATATGGTATGCCTTGCTTAATATCAACTTGTTCTCTCACAAATCCTACATTTAGAGACTCTTCACTGAATGGATAAATTCTTTTAAAAGCTAGGCTATGGGGGATAAGGTTATATGAACTATGGCATTCAAGATTACATTATGCACAATATGGAAGGGGAGGGACTATAGAATTTTCAAAAGATAATTTTGATTAGTCTTTGTGACCAAAGGTGAAATATTTAAAAAAACGAGGGAGATCATCCTTGTAATAATAAAGTCAAGAATTCTGAGGTAGAATTTGCACAAGCATAGAGAATCGGGTAAAATAAAAGTCCAACTCTATTAATCGGTCTCCATTTTAGGATCCACTACCCTTTATCCCCATTTGATAATTTTATAAGCATAAAACTAAGGAGTAAAATTTGCAAAATAGGAATCATAAGGTAATCACCTTATATAATTTATGCTATTGGCTTTCCACCCTAATCTTGAAACCCATCTAGCATTAAATGAGAAAGACCAGCATAACAAGCAGTGAATGAATCAAAAGCAATCGCCTTCAGTTGGGAATCAAATGAGGTTCCTACAAACTCAAGCTCAGTTAAATAGCTCCTTAAGTGTGTTTATTATATGTACTCACTTAGGGATCAAAAAGAGTGTGTGATTAACGAGATTCATACAAATGTATAATTAGTGAAAACCTATATTTGGCTTCAACTCTTATACTAAATACCCTAAGTGATTTATAGACTTGCTCCCTACATCTATAATATATTCTTTACATTCTTAAAAAAAAAGTCATAAATTTGTAGTAGAGAAAACTTTAGTGTCATTAGCACATAAATGCATAATTCATATAGAAAAACTCACTAAAGATCCTAATAGAATCTAATGGACTTATGATTTTCTAAGAAAGTATACCATATGTATAGTAAAATGCAAAGCTATAAATAAAAATCAGCCATTTCCATATACATCTAAAACATTAACTTTATATTGAAAATACCTTAAAGTTTCTTTTTCTCTATCCCCTAACTTTAATTTGTTATCTTGTATGTTGTTCTTTTCTTTGCTTTGCTTCATTCACTATAAAGAGAGTGGCTTCTAGAGATTATGATCCTTTACAAATCAAAGGCTTCAAATCTAACACTAGGAAGAAAGTGGTTCTATGAATTTTGTTCCATTCCAACTGCTAATTTCACCACATAACTCTATATTTTTTTTTCCTTCAATAGATTGGGATTTCAAATAGGGTTTAGGCTTGTGCTCTTTTTATGTTCCTTTTAATTCAAACTTCTTTATTTTAATTTAGGGTTAGGGTATATTCTTTTAAATAAAATTAGGGTTTTACAGACTTTAAGGTTTGGATATCTTTTACTAGCTAGTGATTCATTTACAATTTAGGTTATTTTATGTTTAGGGTTTACAAAATTTTATGAATAGAACTTTAAATGTTTGGAGTTTAATTTAGGATTTTTTATCTAATATTTTAATCAATACTAGAGACCATATAGCATATTATTTCCAATGATAAAGGAGGTGTTAGTGTTTATTCAATACTCTTGATAAAAATGACTGACAATTGCACTAAAGTTACAATACTTAAATTCAAAAAATTTTAATGATGCTTTAAAAAATGGGAGAGATATAAGGATCTGTTAAGGAAATTCCCACACCATGGCCTTCTAACATGGTTGCAAGTCTAGATATTACGTAATAGTCTTATAAACTCTACAATACAGATAATAGATGTTATAGGGGTTGAAACATTGAACAATAAGACTCTAGAGGCTACTCTAGAGTCAATCTAAGAGATGGAAGTGAAAACTACTATAGAAATTAGAAAGAAAGAGAGCAAATAGATCTACTAGTATCCATAATATAGACACTATAGCCTTACTAACAACTTGAATGGATATGATAGAAAGAAAACTAAATAATCTAAGTTCTCCATTAAGAACAACTTAAGCTAAAAGTTATTAGTTACATGCTACAGGAAATCAAGGAATAGAGTGTCAACCTGGGAATCATATCTCTAAATTATTATATCAATTTGATTTTATAGGAAGCTTCTAAAGGTAAAACAACCCTCATAGTAAGACTTAAAAATTGGAGTGGATAAATCATCTAAATTTCTCTTTAAGTAATCAATAAGCTCAAAGGTAGCCCCCACTAGGTTTTTAGTAACCAATGCGAAAAGAAGCAATTAAGTCTAAAAGACGTAATAAGGAATCTCAAAGTTTGTATAGGTCAATTGCCTAAGAAAATAATAAAGAGACCATAGGCCATATACCTAATGACACAATACCCCATCCTAAGGAACATTTGAAGGAGATCACCCCAAAAGGTGAGGAGTTGACCATCATCAAAAAGGAATAAAAGAGTAAGGTAAGGAGGCCACTAAGGAGTATAATTTGAGAATTTCTTATTCTATTGATTATTTCAAAAGATCAAAAAGGAAGAAACTAGTAATCAGGAGGAGCATAAAGAAGATCTAGAAAAGGAGGACCATGAGGAGAAATTTACAAATTCAAAATCAAAAGAAGGCAACATCAAAGTTCTCCAAGAAAGCAAACTACCAAATTTAGATGACCTAAGGAGTTTTCATTTCATGCATATTGGATGTTATTTATACTAATAAGGAATTAACAAATTTAAAAGCAATTATTAATTTAATGGCTTGTACTATGCAAAAAAAAAAAAAAAAGGAATTAGGTGAACTAAAATCTAATAGGAGAGTGATTTACCTTACCAATTATTCAAAAAAAATCCTATAGGTGTTAAGGAAAATGTAATGGTTAAAATTGATCGGTTAATGCTCCAAAATTTTTTTATATTATGGGTATTAATGAGGAAGAGGAAAAGTCACAAATCCTAATTGGACACTTCCTAACTTCAATAAGTGCAACAATTAATATTAGGCAAGGTGAACCAATATTTAAGGTTAGGAATGAAGATCTTCTATTCTTTAATTAAGAGATGTCATTTATTAAAGACTCAATAAAAGCTAATTATTCTAAGATTTCACTAGGATTCATCAAGGAAGGATTCAAACGGTTAGGAAAGTGCAGAAGAAGGCAAAAGTAAAGAAAAAGACCCAAATGAGAGACGATGACCCTTTGTATGAAGCACTTTGCAATGATGAAGAAGGGAGCAACCACATTGCTCTAATAAATAATCAATTTTAAGGGACAAATTAAGCTAAAGACTCAAGAAGACCTTATTGGGAAGCAATCAAACTAAAAATTTAATTACATTTTAAACTCATTTAGATATGTTTTTGGCATTATAGACTAATAATTTAGACTTTTATTTGATGTTTTTACTTGGATTTGTCTTTATTAGATTGGAGAATAAGTTTATATTTTACTTTTAAAAAATAGTTTATATCTTACTTTAGATATTTATACTTAGTATTTTTTGCTTTCTTTTTTTTAAGTTTTGTAGCTAGGAATACAATGTAAGACATATAAGCTTAAAAAAGAACTTTGAATAGTTTTGAAAATGAAAAATCTAATAAAAAGTCAATTGAACGCTTTTAAAAAATTAGGTATGTTTGAACCATATTATTCAATTATATAATTTTATAATTTTAAACTATAAAATTATTTATATGTTTGCATGCCAAAAGAAACATGTTGATCTAAGGTTTGGGACCATATCCATGCCCTTGGCTGTAGATTTTTAAAAAAATTAGGACGTTTCACTATCTGGACCATGCTTGTGTCTCAAACTATGTTCTAAATTTTCAAATCTAGAACTATACATGATCTACGCTACGACTTTATTGCAAATCATGCTAATAAAATTTTAAAAACCTAGGGGTCATGCCTAACCTCCATTTTCATCATCTTTTAACTTTGCTCTCATTTTCTCACAAATATTTCAAATATCCATAGGCCAAATCAAATTCTCATGCCAAATTCAATATATTTTTGGTGTTTCTTATTAGTTTTCATCAAAATTCACTCACTTTTTCACTCTTATATATAAAATTCACTCATTTTTAAGGATTTTTTTAACCTATTCATTGTTAATTTGTTCTTATAATCACTCAGTCCAACTACAAAGAAGAGTTTATAACCATCTATAAGCAAGAGGTTGAAGACTAGATCCATTCAAGGCATCTCAAGTAATGAGCTCAATTTTGGTAGACAATACAAAATGAGCATCCAATACAAACCTTTAAGGAACCACTTTGTCATGAAAGTTTGCTTATTAACCTTTTGAATTAAAAAATAGTGTGGATTGTGTTACATTAGATATGGAAAGATTATATTTGAAGGTGAATAGGCTTATAGAAAACTTGGGGTGGAGTATGTTTTTCGACATCGTTGAATATTCTTATATGGAGCTTGCCTCAAGGTTCTTAGTATACTTAGGGTGAACTGGAATACAAAATTGGATGAGAGGAACATGATTAAGTTTATGCTAAGGGAGAATCAAGTGAAGATTTTGTTTAATGATTATAAGGTATAATGTAACTTTTATAAACATGAATATAAGGATTAGGAGTCATGTAATAGTGATCTACTTGAATTCTCTTATGAGATTAGTAATTAAGTCCCTTTGAAATTTTAGAGCTCAATTTTAGGGGAAATGAGCATATATGTTCTATCAAAGATTAAGATCACCACCTTTTAAAAAGAAAGGATTACGATCACCATCTTTTATACTTAGCTTTTAAATATTTATACAAGGTCATTTCATATATAATTGATAGGAGGAAGGAGATTAATGGTGTGGTGATTCTCATTGATATTTATTACTTATAGTATATAAGTGAACAACGTCTATGTAACATATGCTATTATTTTTCCAAACACTTAGAATAAATGAGAACTAAGAATAAGGGAGCTACAAATAAATGAGAACTAAGAACAAGGGAGCCCTTTAGGGCAGTACTCACTTGACTAGGTTGGCAAACAACATAGTTAGTTTTAAAACTCTTTTAGGTCTATTGTATGGCTTTATTGACCTAGACATGTTAAGGAATATAAGGTTAGTAAGAAAGATCATTAGAGCTATATTTGGATTGGGAGAGAGAGTGAGAGAGAGAGGATAGAGTCTATGATTGAGAGGGAGCATAAGGGAGTAGAAACCTATCCAATAGCAGAGCTACCCCAATTAGATGGGACGTTAGTAGATCATGGAGAAATCTAGCCTGTAGCATAGCAACTACTATAAGAGTAGATTGACAAGATATCAAGAAAAAGTAATAAGGACAAACTTTAATGTTACATATTATGCAATAAAAATTGAAGAAATAAGGACAAGGGTTACGACAAATGGAGCAATAACTATTTAATTGTTTTTAGCATCTGGGATACCCTAAGTAGCCTCCACAATCCTGAACAATGTTAGAGGAAGATAATGATTGTAATGGTGAGCCTACTATATATTAAACTTCTATTTTCTTTTCTTTTCGCTTTGATAGGCACATCTTTACAACTTATTCTACTTTGTACTCCCAAAACATATGTTTCGTTTTTATTTCTATTTTGTTATTTAGTTTGACATAATTCTTTAATTTAGCTTATTTTAATGTTGAATTCCATTTCTTTTTTTGTATTTTCTTTAGTTTTGTTTATTTACAAGGTATAAATAAGTTCTGAATGTAAATCAAAAATACCTTAGATAAAAGATGATAACTAGGGGCTAGAGAAGTTTCTTATTCTGTTTTATTTTCCTCACTTTATATATCTAATTGTCCCTAATTTTTGCTTTAATTTTGTATTGTTCATACATTGACAATAATTTATAACTCAAGTATGGGAAGGAAATCAACTATTTGTATGCCTTGTTTTGCTTATAAATTTTGTTGCAATTAGCTTAATTTAGAAAGAATTTTGAGAATTTTTTTTCAATAAAAGAAGATTGATCAAGATGATATATTATATATATGGTCATTTTGTGAATCAGGTTTAGACTAATAATTATAAGCATTGATAGCTCATTTAGGTCTAATTTCCTCTAATAATTGTGAAAATGGAAACTTATTTTAGATTATGATATTTTCGTATGATTAAGGCATATCTTCAAATTAGAAGTGAATTCTTTCTAAGTATTTTATTATCATTTAAAAATAGATAAAAATAAAAATAAACAAAAATGTGTGAATAAGCATAAATAAATTCACTATATTGGCTTTAACCTAAGTGAAAAGTTTGAAGTTAAAAAGTAATACTAGTAGCCATTTGAAATAGTAACCTAATAAAATAAGATGGAGCATTCATGACAAGGTATTTGTTTTCGCATCAAAAGTTCAATTAACTTCTTAAATAAGCTTGTAAATGCTCCTTCATAAATTAAAAGTTCAATGTTTTATTTTTTATTAATTCAGGTTAATGAATATTTATAAGTTTAAGAATCTTGCTCGTGTATGGACACTTTATGCATTAGATTGATTTTTATAGATTAAGTTCATGTTTGAAGGATTATTAGGATAAATTGAATTTATTTATGATTTAATGAAAATATCTAAATGCCTAACTATTTGATGAACAATGCAATTTATTAAATGATGGATAGTCTTAATTACTTTGATTATTTTTTTAATTATTTCCTATAATTGCTACCATTTAAAGTTAAGAATGATTGAATTGATTTGGTTGAGGAGAAGCAAAAGCTTAAGTTTGTAGATATTTAATGTATATAAAAATGCACATATTTTTCCAAGTATTGCTTGATTTTGATGCTAAGTTACCTTATTTTTCTTAGTTTTCATTCATTCACGAATTAGATAATTCCAAGCAAAAACAAAAAGAAATTAATAATTCTTGGAAAAACAAGACTTAGCCCATACCCAAGTGTTGGGCCATACTTTGGAAGGATCAAGTGCAATAAGTGGATTGCTTGAGCCATGACACTACCCTCATATCAATCAAGTTAAGGAAGTTGCAAATAGTATTACTAACAACAAAGTATTTTAGGATAATAATGTTATTAGTTAGAGTATAATTATAAGATATGTGTCAATCAAGTTTGTAAAATCTTGAACCTTTCCTTTCATTGAAAATAAATTTTTATTTTCGGTGAATAGTATTTTTGGATAAATAGTGAATCTCGGTTAATAGTAATTTTTGGAGGACCCAACCCCGAAATATTGAAAAATATCTAGAATAAGTATTAGAGTTTAATGATACTGAAATGAATCAAAAAGAAGTCCAATTGGATGGATTTCAGAAGTCCCGAAAGTTTAAGACTAAAACGCTTTTTTTTGGAAAATAATGAGTATTAATTTTAAACTCATTCAAAAAAAATTTAAAGCATCTAATCAATAAGTATTGACCCTAATTAGAGTAATTAATGGTCAATTTGATGATAAGAAGATTATGGAATATTTTCATAATTTAATTTGGTTAGTTGATGAATTAAACTCATAAAGGGTAATTTGTTCTTTTTACATGATATTACTGGATTAATGAGTCATTAGAGATGACCAATGAGAAAGTGACATGTGTAAAGCATTAAAGGAGTATAAGAAGCAAAAATTAAGACAAATTGCTTCATTCTTTTAACCTAACCATAAGACACAAAAAAAAAAGAAGAAAAGGGGAGAAGCAAGGGAGAACGTAGGGCAAGGAGAGAGGAAAAAAAGGGATGACATTTTTTTTATAGATTTTGATGGTGATTTGGAGAGATCTTGATCAAGGTTAAGTATTCATCAAATACCTAAAAGATTGAAGGAAAAAGTGGTAAGTTTTTCTAACTTAAATTTCTAATTTTTGTGGGTTTTTGAGTGGGATGGATTCATTTGAAATCAATGGGGATTTTTGGCTTTCCATAAAGTAGATAATGAGCTTGGAAGCATTTAAGGGTTGAAAATAAGAAAGTAAACCAAGAAAATCAAGATTGAGAGAATAGGTCATGGCTAAGGTTCTTTAATGTGAAATGATCCAAAATTTTCTGTTGATGTTTTAAGATGTTCATAGCATGGTTTTGATGCTAATGAACTAATAAAGTAAAGAAATGAAAAATAACTTATTTGAAACTGAATTGGAAAAAGTTTAGTATAAAATATGTTAAGCTCATCCTTAGGGGCATGTTTAGTATAAAAGTATGGTTATAATGTAATGACCATGTGAATGTGATTATGGATGGTATGAAGTGTATGTGGAAGGTGATGAAGTTGAAATGGCTTATGATGTGTTTGGATGATGCTTGGCAAGGATCTTAGGTGAATTGTGTTGAAAAATTGGAAATAAAATGAAATGACGATATGTGTGTGTGTGTGTGTGTGTGTGTGTGTGTGTAGTAAGGACAATTTGGCCTTAAGAGGAAATTTAGTTGTTGGTGTGAGTTCTTGAAGTTTGATTATGGTTATGGTAAATTAATTGGGTGAGATAGTGTTTTAAAGAACTTAATAGGTTAGGATAGGTAAAGGATGGTATTTAAGTAACTTTCAAAGTTAGATTTTGAAACGAAGAACAATAGGTTAACTTACAAAAGTAAGCAGAAATACAATTAGTTTACGTGTTATGTGATTAAATACTATTCTGGAATTCAGTTAAACCGAATATATAGCTGTAAATGCCTTAATTTCTAATTTGGAAATAAATGCCTAAGCAAAATGCACTTTATGTTGGTGTTTGGCAATAAGTTTGGAAAATAGCACATGTATTTTAATTGTTTTATATGAATGAATTCTTTGCAAAAGAATTGATGATATGTGACTTTATTTTATATGATTATTAGTTTTATGTGAACGATACATTATAAGTGAATATTGCTGGTATAAGTGTATGTTTTACCAATTTATGAATTGAAGTTTGAAAGTTGAATTTCATACAATTTGAAGTTACATTGAAATTATGTTAATGGTAGATAAAAAGGAAATGAATTTTTTGCCTATGGTACACCATTAGGATTTGTGCATGTTATTATACCAGTATATAGCAGTAAACCTAGTGCGAATAAATCATAGCACAACGTAACACTACACAAATAACTAGAACTAAAACTATAGCTAGTGGTAAGTTTAGATCAATCCCACAGAGAGTGTTTGCTTAGCTTTTGATAGGTTATGGAGGGGAGGGGGATTTGGCTTGATTTCATATAAGAAAATTAAATGAAACTAAACTAACAAAAGCAAACTAAAGAAAACATTCAAAAATGATGAAAAGTGATGAATACATTAGGGATCCAGCCATTGGTTCAATCTTGGCCTATATACAATTAAACATATTCTATTGAATTGTTATTCACATACCTTTCCTAGCAACTATTAATCGTTGGTTAAACCCAATTTTTCCTTAGGTCATGTTTAATTAAAACAATCTCTTTAATTGAACCTATCTATCGAATAACCTAGAACAAGCTCTATGGATTTAATTGGACAGTCACATCACAAGTTAGGAAAACATATTAGTCAAGGAAACAACCACATATGTTCGGGTCATTTAACCTAGGTTATGTTATCCCTAATGATTTGACACCAATCGAAAACACAAAAACTAAGAATTGTATCCTTAATTATTTGAAGCCATTAGTTACTACAAATGAATCTCAACATAACAATTATAGATCATATTGAAGATTCTGGGAATATCCAAACACAACAATTATGAATTATGTTCAAGATTCTTGCAATGGGTTCATACCTAAACAATCTAACAATAATAAGAATACGATCATTCATGCATGAAAACCCAAATCCATAAGCATAGGATAACTCAATCAATTCCTAGAGAGAGAAAGAACAACAAATACAAAGAGATAATGTTTGACCGAGTTCTTCGACATCAATATCATCTCTGAACTGGTGTCGAGAAGCTTAGCCCTCCAGGGCCTTCATAGGTCTCCGACGATGTTTATTCTGCTCCTCATTCTTCTTAAGAAATCCCTAAACGATTCATAAACATTTCATACATTTATGTCTTCACAACATTGCATTTATACTAAAAAATAGGTTCAGGGACAACTGGCAAAAGTCACGAGTTTGACTTGGTGGACTCACGATCGTGATTGGCTTCATGAAAGCTCACAATCGTGAGCTATTGTTGTATGGACGTGACATAGACTGTCACGTTTATGATAAATAAATTATGGACGTGCATAATGGTGTCACGCCCATGTAACTTGTGTCATAGGCATGAATGATGAGTCACGCCTATGGCAACTCAAGTCATGGTCGTGACTTGCAATTCACCATACACACTTCATAACTTTCTTGCATTTTCTTGTCTCCTCTTGCTCTAATCTTTCTCCTTTTTGCTCCACGAAGACAATTAAGTGTATCTTAAGAAAACGACTCAAATATTGTGCTTTAGACTCACTTTAGATCTTTCACTTCTAAATTATACCTAAAACCAAATATGAACTGAAGTAAATGTCTTAAGCATTTCATAGCATTAGTCACTATGTGTTATGGAATAATTGTATAATCAATTAAGCACATATCAATTTCCTGCATACTTAGCTTTTGACCGTCCTTAGATAAAACCCTTAAAATCAAATTCACAAACCCAAAATGCTTACTCATTTTCTAAATTTCCCAATAATAGATAATCATAAGAAAAGAGGAATAACTTTCAAAATCATAGCAAGAACTCAACATTCAACGCTTCTACTTATGATCAATCAACATTCACCACCTTTAGAAACTAAGCAATCTAAAGGTAGATTTGACAAAAATGTGTTTAAATATGATAAGTTGGTGGGTACACTCGAACACTGTCATAATCATGGCATTCCACAACTTTACATGTCATTTGATTTCTCCACCACTAAGATTCACATGTATAATCATGAATCAAAGGACTGTTCAAGGTTGTAATGTGGCTAAGGGTAAAGTTGAGATGTAATTGGATAATGTAGCATAAAAGCCATCAAAGCTAGTGAAATGAGAAAAACACTCAATATACCATCAAGCACAAAAAACAACAGTCACTTACAATCATGTACATCAACTATGATGAATGCAAAAACTACACTTCATAGCTCAAACTCAAGCTCTCATACCACAAACCACACAAACCATAATTAATTAAAACATCCCTCACAAAAATTGATGATAGCAATACATTGAAACCACAAGGAGTGAACCTTCCAAAACAACATCTACTTTATATGCAACATATTCAAATCACTCGTTCAATACAACTTTAGTAGGAGAAACTAATCATGAATAACTTTTCAAAACAATTGCATTTCCTCCTTAAAACTTTTATTTAAACTTTTTTCTTTCCTTTTTATTTTCTCTTTTTCTTTCTTTTTTTATTTAAGAATTGATAGAAGCTATATCAACCTTAGAATCAGTTGACAAGAAATAAAATGACATTTCAATGATTATAACCAACTCGCACATATGCACACCCCCACACTTATACTCTTATGCATCCATAATCATCAATAATCACAAATGTTCCACAAGCTTCAAGGCTTAGGTAGGACATTTGGTTATGCTTAAGGCATGTTATGTGGTTAACACAAAAAGAAAGGCAAATAAAGCTTAAAGGGGTTTAACAAAGGGATCATATCGATAGGTAGGTTAATTGGCTAAGGTAGCTTGTAATACAAATAATGCCTATATCATTTCCATGTTAATGCATGTGATAAAAATGTGGTCTTGAATAGAAAATCAAAACAAAGCTAGGATGTACACACCACGAAGGTCACAGATAAACAAAAGACAATGAGACTGATATGGATGTGTATGTCTAAACAGACTCAAAATCTCACTGACTTGTGTCTAGCACTAGTCACTACTCTTCTAAAAGTAATACATATTAACCAATTACAAGAGTAAAAGTACATGCTTAAGTTGTCATGAATTTTTCTAGTCAGTTCACTCTCTAATTGTGACTATATAGTCCTAGAAGCAATAGAAAAGAGAGAGATTGTTTGTTTGTTTGTTTGATTCTTGATATGTGCTTAATTTTTGATATTTTTAATTATTTTCACTTAGCGATTATTGATATAAAAATGATTAAAATACTCACTTTATTTCATATTTTATTTTAGGTACAATTTTGGAGCAAAGAAATTAAAGTGAGTCGAAAGTACTGCGTTTGGGTTATTTTCTGAAGATTCATATTCACTTGTCTTCGTCGAACAAAAATGATAAATATTGGAGCAAGAGAAGACAAAATGAAACATAAAATTCATGGAATAGGGCTGCTGGAAATCATCACTCATGTGCATGAAGTTTGCATGTAATTATGTGAATTATTAGCAACATAATTGAAGCTTGAAGAGAGCATAAGGAAGCATGGAGCAAAAGCAATAGGAAGCAGAGCATTTGAATTGTCACATGAATAGAGGAGTGGGGCGACGCAACATCAACACACAATTAAATGGTCCCACCCATTAATAGAGGAAACGCATATGGAGAAACAAGCAATCAGAAACAAATTAAATTGTCAAGGGCAGCAGTAGAAACGAAGGCAAGAGGGCTAGCTTTTTAATAGAAGGCATTGTAAAATCAGCAACAAGGGGAGACGCCACAAAGGAACGATGACGTTAGAGTAGCGTGCTGTGGTTAACGACAGCTGGAGAAACGCACAGCACCAATAGGAGCAAATTAAGGAATCGCAATTCATCTCCAAATGAACATATAGAGGACAGTTGTGAGTGGGGCGTCGTTTTTAAAAAAAGGTAGAATAAAAAATCAAATAAATCAAGACAAGGGAGAACAGCTGGCGGCAATTAAATGGGCAGAGAAAGACACAAATAAATAGAGGAAATCACGCAATACAAGCAAGAGAGCAAATTAAATGAGCTACGGAGACAAGCAATAACGTAGGTGACACAAAATTAAATTAGGAGACAATCACGTAGGTGACAGTTGGGAGGCGCAAGCAAGGCGTGAAGTAACACGAGGACCCAGCAGAAACGCGTAACAAAAGGAATTAAAAGCTACAGTAGAGATAAGAATAAAACAGAGGTAGCGGCACAAGTGCATAGGCACAGGAGTGAAAACGATAGTGACGCTACACAAGGGCTGGAGGCACAAACTGTTGTGGCTTGTGGCTTGTAGCTGGGCATGAACGAAGACACGCACAGAGAAGAGTAGCGTGTAGCGCAACAGGAGAGAGCGCAGAAGGTTTGAAAGCAGCAGAATTAAATGGTCAAATCGATGAACAGTGGAAAGGAGTGTAGGCAGTAAGCAATAAGGGATTTTCGGTTAGGGATTAAGTATGGAGCTAAAGCATTTTCATCGGGAAATATCCATGAAGAGCGGAACGTCCCGACGCCGGTTTGGAGGTAAAATCGATACCAACAATCAGGTTTAAGTATTATTTTAATTATTTTGTTGTTTCTTTCTCTCATTAGGAATTGATTGTGTTATCCGATTTTAATTGATTTGGGTATTGTGTATGGATAATCGGATTTTTGTTATTATTCGATTATTTGTATATGAACCTATCGGGTATTGTGATTTGATAATTTAATGCGTTCATTGAATTGTCGATTTCAAACCCATTGCAAGAATTTCAATAAAATTCGTAATTGTTATGTTGAAATTAATGTGTAGCGACTAATGATTCGTAATCATTAGGGATAACATGACCTAGCTTAAACAACGCATCGTATGTAGTTGTTACCTTGATTAATCGGTTTCCCTAATTCGTAATGCTACTGCCTAATTAAATCTAAAGATTATATCCTAGGTTATTAGGTGGTTAGGTTTAATAAATGATCGTATCTTGATTAAACAAAACCTAAGGGAAAACTCGGATTAATTATTAACCTACGATTAATAGTTTCTAGGAGAGGTTAAAGAACAACAAATTAATAAAATATGCTTAGTCAGGGTTTAGGCCGAGATTGAACCAAAGAACTGGGTCCCTACTGAATTCCCCACATTTATCATTTTATTGCATGTTTTCTTTACTTTATTTTTATTAGTTAGTTTTATTTGTATTTTTCCTTTCAAAAATCCAAATCCGTAAACACCGATTATTTTCATTTCATAAACTTTACACACACTCTCTGTAGGATCGACCTAGACTCGCCACTGCTACAGTAGTAGTCTAGTTAATTTAATTTTGATTAGCGTTACGACGCGCGGTCAAATTTTTGCGTCGTTGCCGGGGAGTGTGGTGTTTTAATTTTTATTTGTGATTTAATTGGTGTTTTGCATATATTTGTTCGTGAGTGATTTCTTTTCTGTTATTTTGTGATCTTTTTATTTTTTATTTTGTGTTTAAAAAAATCGATATGGACGGAAGTAATTTCTTTTATAATTAATATTCTCAATCCTATAACAATGTTTGGACTGATCAACCTAACTTTTGTTATGGATGGTGGTTGGGTCGGTTGTGATAGGCCCAAGCCTAGACTCAAAACGGCACATGGGCCAATCGGTCCATCCCTTGATGTTGACCTAATTCCTATAGGTATTAACTATATAAATTCATTACCTCATCAAGAAAAAGGTACAACTTTTAGAACCCTAGTATTCTTGATTCTTAGCCACCAAAACCCTCACAAAAAGACTAACTTGAGCGTCGGAGGAGCCTACCGGCAGTCAACCCCCGGTGTGCCTTTACTGTTTTGTAGGTATTTCTTAGTCAAAATCAACCAATCTCATGGATCCAAGCAACAGCGCCCAGTCCCATCAAAATCAGACAGAACCAGTTGGCGCCCACCGTGGGGCCGGGCATCAAGGCACCACGTCCAGAAGCACTCAG
>JAOTAX010141018.1:0-16744 GCA_025629825.1 Erythroxylum guanchezii | reverse complement strand
TAAAATAATTAATAAATGAACAAATTATAAGGAATTAGCAAAAATAAACATATCAATGTGTCCTTATATTATGAAGAGCAAAATTATTAATAATAAGGAATTTAATCATATTATTTAATATAATCAATAACTAAATAACTAAATAATAATAAGAATAATAGTAAGTAGAAATTTTATTATTAACAAATTTAAACAATTAAATTAATAAGAATAATTAAAGAAACATAATAATATAATTTATAATAATAATAAGGAATATAAAATTAGCTAAAATTAATAAAATTCTTAAAATAATTAATAAGTTAACAAATTTTAAGGAATTAGCAATAATAATAATAATTGTATAGAAGAAGAAGAATAAGGGGAGGAGGATAGGCAATGTAGAGACTGCTCAACCTCCTCCCTTTTCCATATTATTATTGTTTATATTATTCATAAATTATTAAATTGGTTATTATAATTAAGTGTATTTATTTTTGTAATTATTATTATTATTATTATTATTATTATTGAATAATTTTAATTCCATAATTTTAATTACTGTTACATATTATTATTATATTTCTTATGATTATTATTAAATTTTTTGCTGAGTATTTATTATTTTATTAATAAATTGCTTATTGATATTACATTTGTTAATTTTTTTTGGTGCAAAGGAAAAGAAAAGGACAAAAGAGCAAAGGGGTCTAGCCCCTTTCAAACGTAACACCTGCAGCATCACAAAGAACAGCTGCATCCATAAAAGCAGGGGTAATCCAAAATTGAAAAGATTCCCGTCCATGGCTTCCTCGCTTAGCAAGAAGATCAGCCACACCATTCCCTTCCCGAAGAATATGTTTGTAACTTACAGTCCAGTCCCAATCCAGAATAGCTCTGATATCAGCAATTAAATTATTGTGGGGATGAAAAATCTAGTCTGTAATTTCCAAGCACCGGAGAGCTTCTAATGAGTCCGAAAACAAACAAATATTTCTATAATTATGATACCAAGCAACAAGTAGACCAGTACGAATGGCTAATAACTCTGCACCCATATTCGTCTCGCGACTAACAAATTCAGAAAACCCTCCCAACCAATGACCATAGCCATCTCTAAGCACGCCACCAATACCCGCATCTCCTGGGTTACCGAGAACACTGTCATCGACATTCAAAGCAACCGCACCATCTCTTGGAGACTGCCAGGCAACCAAACGAGTGCACTTGTGCACACTACCCACGTCCAAACTCAGATAATAGTTCCACTCATGAATCATATTATGAACAAGGTTCTCCCGTTCAAATTGATGAACCTTAACATTTTCAATAACTTCTCTGTTACGAACACACCAGATTGACCAGATAATCGCAAGAAAACTAATATCACTCCGCCAACCATTCCTCAACACCGATCTATCTTGACAGTGAATCTTAAACCAAGAAGAAAAATTAAGGGTGCATACCAACGTATCCGAAAATAAGCCAGCATACTGTTGCCAAATGTCCTTTACCTTTGAACATTCTCGAAAGAGGTGTGGGATCGTTTCAGCACCAGACCCACATCGCTTGCACAAGTCCGAAGCTTCAATTCCCCTCCTGGTCCGAGGCTCTTGAGTGTGAACTTTGCCATGCCATATGAACCAGCTCAAGATGCTCACTTTTTCCGGCCCCCGAAGCTTCCAAATCCACCTCCAGTTATCGACGCTAGCAGGATCTACCGCTGTTAACCAATGAAACCCGCTCTTGACAGAATAGCGACCAGTAAAAGATGTCCCCCAAATTATCTCATCAGAAGCCTATGATTCCACCGGAGGACGAATGGAAGGGAACTCGTCTATGATTTCGCTCGGGATATTTGTACGAAGGTTATGAAAATTCCAAGTGCCTGTATTGTCCAATATATTGCCAACCATCAGATCCCAGTCATTCGCATCTACTGATTGAATATGATCAATCAATAATCCGTTCTGTAACCAAAGATCGTGCCAAAGAGAAACTGATCAGTCGTCACCGATTTTATAACGAAAACCTTATATTATCTCAGGCCTAGCCTTCAGAAGGTCACGCCAAAGCGGAGAGCAATTAGGTCTGTTGGTCCAGTTCAACACCGTCAGGTTTGAGGCGTACTTTCCATAAACAAGTCTAACCCAATGTTTCCTAGGAGTTTCATGAGCACTCCAAACGAGCTTACCCAAAAAAGCAATGTTCATAGGTCAACATTGACGAATACCCAAGCCACCGGCAGCTTTCGGTTGAGCAACTTTATCCCAAGAAAGTAAATGCACTCCTCTTTTATCCTTAGAGGAGCACCAAATAAAATCACGCACAATCCGATCAATTGAAGTACACACTTTGGTAGAGAACCAAGTGACTTGCATTAAGCAACTCGGCATTGCATTAAGCGTGTCTTTAGCAAGGGTAACTCTACCAACCATATTCAGAAGGCTAGCTTTCCAACCAAACAACTTTTGATTCAAACGATTCACCAAATGACTGAAGTTTGCAGTAGACCTCCTGCCATCTTCCAGATCAAAACCCAAATATCTACCTAGGTTTTCAGCCGATTTAATTCCAAGTATCTCTCCAATAGTTTCTCGTTGAGAGCTGGAAACCCCACTCGAAACTATGAACATTGACTTGGTTACGTTAATTTTCAGGCCCGAAGCTGCACTGAAATCCTCAAGGACCTTATTGATAACTTGAGCTTGATTAGTAGTAGCTTGAGCACACAATATGACATCATCATCAAAAAACAAATGAGATATATGTGGACCACCACGATAGCAAGACACAGGAGCCAAATTTCTACTTTCCACCGAAGAAGTAATCATTGCACCAAGTTTTTCTATACACAAAACAAAGAGATAAGGCGAGAGAGGGTCACTTTGACGAATACCTTTCATAGGGTGAAAAGAAGGGCGACGTTCACCATTCCACAAGATTGTGAGAGAAGATTTGCCAACACAATTCATGATAAGGGAAATAATGACCGTTGGAAAACCGAAATTAGTCAGCACACCTTCAAGGAAATCCCAATTAATACGGTCATAAGCTTTTTCAAGATCTATTTAACCATCATAGAGCTCTTTCTGCTCCTTAACCGCTTCATCGTATAAATCAATTCCCTGGCCATCAGAATATTATTAACTGTACTTCGACCCAGGATGAAGCTACTTTGAAAAGGATGCACAATATCCTTAAGATAAGGACGCAATCTGTTCACAATAATTTTTGTTGCCAGTTTATAGCTAACATTGCATAAATTGATCGGTCTAAATTTTGTAATAGAGACAGGAGAGGGTTCCTTCGGAAGTAAAGCAATTAACGTCTCAACCAGCCGATCATCAATATTACCAGTCTCGAAAGCTTGTTGTACCATAGTAGTCATCGACTCCCCTACCACATGCAAAAATGTTTTGAAAAAAATTGGTTGAAACCCATCAGGTCCCGGTGCTTTATGATTACCCGTGATAGAGAGGGCACTTCAAATTTCTTCACTCTTTACCGGCCCACTCAAGCTATTCACAGCAGCCTGTTCCAACTTCAAATGATTCAAACTAACACCACTATCCCCACTACCTTTTGAATTCACAAACAAATCTTGAAAATAATTCAACACCTCCTGTTTAATCAGAGCAGGATCGTCACACCACTCCGCAGTTGTAAGTAATTTTAACTTCTCAATTTTATTACGCTTCCGACACACCACTGTGGAAGCGTGAAAAAATCTAGTATTGCGATCACCAAAAAGAAATTTTTGTTCTCTACTTTTCTGAAACCAAAGGATCTCCTCCTGAACAAGAGTATGATTATACTCCGAAATAAGCTCCTTTTCCAATCCTCTAAGATTATGCGAATCATAGAATTGCAAACAGCGCTGAATTCCATCAATCCGACCTTTAAATCTTCTCTTTCGACGAAAGATATTCCCAAAGACAAAAAGATTGAAATCCTTACATGCCTCTTCCATAATCCTTAAAGCCTCAGCTGGATGCTTCGCAACATCCCAATTGTTTTTAACCACATCAGAAAACCTAGCGTTCATTATCCAAGCAGCCTCAAACCGGAAAGGACGAACACCCCTATAACTCGTCACTCCACCTAACTTAACCAGGAGAAGAGAATGGTCGGAATACACACGAGGAAGATGCCTAACAATAGCTTCTGGAAACAAAACTCTCTAATCCACCGAAGCAACTACCCGATCAAGTCTCTCTGCAATTCTGGGGTATGAATTCCGAACCCAGGTATATTTTTGCCCAACGTACCCCAAATCAACTAAATTACACCGCTGGAGATACTTAGTAAATGTATCTGCTCTGCTCTGGGAAAAATGACCACCTTGTTTTTCCTCACGGGACATGACATCATTCATATCACCAATGACAAACCAAGGTTGATTACGGTTTGCAAGCTTTTCATGTAGGTCATTCCAAAGATGCTCACGAAGCGAGGCAGTGGTGCTCGCATAAATAGATCTAAGAATCCAGGAATGTCCATTGGCCATTGCAATAGAACCAGTAATCATTTGCGAGGTGGACCACATTTCAGAGAACTAACAGGCGCTCGTTTTCCACAAAATCCAAATGCCTCCCGCACGACCAACCGGGTCACGAATGGAATACCCATCAAAACCCATTCGTTGCCAACGGAACCTATGTTTCTCAAACCGAGCTTTGGTTTAAACCAACACCATGATATCAACATTATTAGACTGAACAAAATCCCTAATGTAACGTCTTGCCACCCTATTACCGGCACCTCTGATATTCCACATTAAGATATTGAATTTAATCATAAACATAATAGGTTGGACAGAAACATTAGGATGTCAAGTCCACATGGGATTGTCCCATCTCATTATTGTCAACTAGAATACCCCCATCAACCAACTCATTATCGGAGATAATTGGAGAAACAGTAGTATTGCCCACATAATTGTCTTCCCTGTCACTCTCTCCCTATTGTAAAATTGGGGGGTCTCGTGGAATGGAAAACAAAATGTGATCTACTACTAATCTGTCCTTGGTGAAGAGGAGTAGACGGTGAGGGAGGAGCCTGGGCATTTAGGACATATACCGTCGGAGCAAAATCCAGAGTCCTTAAAGGAGAAACAGAACCCAGCGTAATAGGTCGGTCTTGGCTTTGGGCTAGTCTTGCGTTCATTTTTCGGGTAGGACGATGAATTCTTCCTCCAGTAGGAGTATGCTTCGTCATCACCTGTTCTTTCCTAGGTTGTTTCTCAGGGACCGAAGCACTAGCACCATCAAGAGAAGTGTCGACCTCTACTGTCGCGAGACTTTGGAATCTGTTGCTTCTGAAACTAGTAGTTGTTGGGCGGTTCACTACTTTTGGATTTCGCTTCCTTGCAACCACCATCCATTCTCCATAAATCAGACTCGACTCTGGATGTGAAACCGCACTATCATCTGAAGATACATTATCATGGGTATTCGTAGCATCGTCAGGAGACACAACGGTTGGTACCGTACAAATCTCACTAGAATGTCCATAAACGCCACATCGGAAATATATTTTGTGCAAGGCCTCATAAACCACTTTATATCGAACCCCTTCTACTTCAATCAAAGGCACAAGAGGTTTATTCAAGTCGATTTCCACACAAATCGGGGCAAATTGTCCTCTATTGGCAAGGAATGTATTCCCATCAAGTTTCTTTGGTTTACCGATAGACTGAGCAAGAGTCGCAAGGACATTGGCATTGTAATATTCCATTGGCAATTAAGGGATACAAATCCAGACGAGAGTCCTGTCTATACCAGCCGTGGCAGGGTGAAATACTGGTGACCATTCTAGCACTGTTAAATAATGATCTTGGATGACCCACGGACCTTTACTAAGAGCAGCTATTCTGTCCTCCCGGGTGGAAAATTTTACCATATAGAAATCGTTCTGAAGGTCAACAATTTCAATCTTCCCTGTTGGCTTCCATAATTGATTGATTTTCGAAGATAAAAAATAGAAACCAACAGTTTTACCTCAAACTTTAACCAGTAAAGAGTCTTTCAATGGTTTTTCCAACTCCTCTCAAAAGCTTGGGTTAAAGGAGAAACAGGGTAACTGCGTATTGTCATCTTTGTACTGTAGATTCATCGTTTGTACTTCACAGAGATCCGGTAGGTCTTCAATATCCATGTCTTCCACTGTAGGGCTCGATTTAGTTCTTCCCCAGACTCCGTTCGAGTCTTCTTCCATTCTGGCCAACGCCGAAGAAACGCCCCTATTTGGCGAGTTCGGCGGTCGTTGCCGTTTCCCTAGCGGAGAATTGGCGAGGTTGGGACTAAAGCCTAAAGTAGCTATCGACATAGCTCACTTCTTTGTTATTATTATTAAAATATTTGTTATGATTATTAAATATATTAATTCTTTTAATTTCTATTTTTATTATGAAATTTGTTATAATTAGTAATTTTCTTCTTATATTATTATTATTAAAAATGTTAACTATTTTTAATATTAATATTAATATCATTATTATTATTAGTATTAAAAAGGTTTATTAGTATTCATAACATTATTAAATTCCTTATTATTATAAAGTGTATTTTTAATTATTTATTGTTATTGTTGTTGTTGTTGTTGTTGTTATTATTATTATTATTATTATTATTATTATTATTATTATACCCTATTATTAGTATTATTAAACGTAAATTTGTTAATAAATTTTATTTCCATTATTATCATAACTGTTAAATATTATTATTAAATTTATTATGTTTATTATTAAATTTATTGTAGAGTATTTATTACATTTTGTTATTATTATTATTAAATTCCTTATTCATATTAAATATGATTATTATTATTACTATTATTTTATGTATTATTATTATTATTATTATTATTATATTAAGTGTATTTATTTATTTGTTTGTCAGTATTCTCAAATGGCTTTATATAACAAAAATGAACCGATTTTTTTATCCTCATTCTTATTAAGAACAAAATTAATAGTAAGTAGGAATGTAGTGATACTATTTAATATAATTAATTACTTAATAAGTTAATAATAATAAGAATAATAGTAAGTACAACTGATAATAATACCTAAAATATTTGCTGAAATAACAAATTATAAGGACAGGCGATCTTGCGATCACGAGACTGCCAATAATTGACCACTCTTGCGATCGCGACTCGAGACTGGCGATCCTAAAACAGTGTCTCGCGATCGCGAGATCGCCTTGCCACCTCCCTTTTTCTTTTTTATTTTATTATAATAATTAATGGTATTATTATTTTTAAATTCCTTTATATTATTAAATGTATTTATTTTGATTGTTATGATTCTATTCCTGATCATTATTTAAGTTTGTTTGCTTTTATTTATTTTTATTAATAATATAAAATTCGTTCCTATGATTAATTTCCTTCTTATTATAAAATTGCTTACTATTATTTATTGTCTTCTTATTATGCATTAAATTTAGTGTTGTTATTAATTTAATTATTATGATTATGATTATTATTATTTTTCTACTTTATTATATATACTTATTATTATTAATAATAATTGAATAATTTAAAACGGAGAGGGCGATCTCGCAATCGCGAGACTACCGGCCAATGGGCGACGCCTGCTCCTCCCTTTTTTATATATATTTATTATAATTAGTACTATTGTTAATATTAAATTCTTTTTTTATTAAATGTATTTATTTTGATTATATTCCTTATTAATATTTAATTGTTTAATTTAATATATTTATATTAATGTTATAAAATTCCTTATTTACGGTTAATTTGCTTATAATTATTTTTAAATGTATAATTCTTCATTATTTAATTAATGTTATGATTATGATTCGTTTTGTACTTCAGGATACTACTTGTTTTTAATCAATGGTTTATTTTTATTAAACCATTGATCAGTATTATTCATAACATTATTAAATTCCTTCTTAATATTAACTGTGTTTTTTTATTAATTACGAGTTATTAATTAATGTTAATTCCGAATTTGATTAATTAATTTTATTTCTGTTTTATTATAATAACTGTTAAATATTAATATTAAAGATTTGCGTTATGATTATTAAATTTATTAATTGTTTTCATTTCTATTATTATTATGAAATATGTTATAATTAGTAATTTTTTTATTATTCTTAACTTTATTGTTTTGATCAATTTAATTATTCTTTTCATTATTATTATTATTATTATTATTATTATTATTATTATTATTATTATTATTATTATTATTATTATCTGATTTTAAATTATAGACTTGTTATTATAAATGTTTTATAAGAATAATATTTATTATTAATATTAATATTAGTATTATTATTATATTTATTATTATCATTATTATTAAATTCCTTATTATTATCATAATTATTTTTATTATTATGATTAAATTTATTATTATTATTATTATTGTTGTTATTGTTATTGTTGTTGTTAAATTCCTCGTTATTATTAAATTGATTCTTTTTATTATTCAATGTATAACTTCGATTAATGATATTATGCTTCTTATTTTGATAGATTAATAACAAGTTTGTCAGCGAAAATATTAGAAGTGAATATTTTACTTAAGGAATTTGTGAATAGTTGAATAAATTGAAAGAAAGCAAAAAGGCAAGTATCGTCAGTTTCACCGTCTAACGTCAAATTGAAATTAGGTTATATTGTCCCTTTCTTCATTTCTCACCGCCGTTCTCTCTTCTGCTCATGAGACTGTTGTCGATTTCTTGCTATCTAAGGTTGACGGTTACGGCAGTAGAGTTGGGTTGACACCGACTGGATTAGGGTTGTGTATTTCTAAATTTTGTAGCATTTATCGTCACAATGTCCCCTCGAAGAGCTAGACAATCAGAGAAAACTATCGTAGCTGAGGTGAGAGGGGACAATACTGCAGACATTGCAGCTATTTATGATGCCCCTTTTCCCATTTTCTCAGAGGAAGAAGGCCTGAGGTACAGTGTTCTACAAACTAAAACCATTGAAGTACCTACATATTTTAATTTTGACGTGCTAGAACAAATAGGGCTGAGACATAAATTGTTGAGATTATGTGAAAGAGGTAAATGAGAACAATTTGTGCATATTAGTTACCCTGATTACTGTGAACTCACACTAGAGTTTTTTCACTTCTTTGAGGTTTGAGTCAACCAAACCTAAGAAATTCTAGTTTAGATTACGAGGGCAGGTTCATGTTTTGGATGAGAATTTGTTACAACAATTATTTGGTTTTACAGCAAAACAACTAGCAGATGGCAATCAGTTATTCTCCTGTAGTAATTATTGGAAATATTTAATTGATTTGGAAGAGTATGATCCTCATACTGCATCAAATGCACACATTCTTAGTCCGGAACGGTTGCTTGTGCATAAATTCATGTATTTTATTGTGTTTGGGAAAAGGCAAAGTAGTAAATGCTTGGGGAAGGAGTTGTTTTTATTATGGTGCATCGATGACGGGCATAAGCCGAACATGTTCGGTCATGTTTCTCAAACGTTGATGCAATTAGTGGGAAGAAAGGGAAAAGTTTAGGAATGGGGTATTTAGCGGCCACTGCTTTGGCTGGACATTTTTAGATTGATGTTAGTGACCTAATCAGCTTGAATTATCAGTATTTAGATGTACAGTACTTAAAACATTCCAAGATCCTAGAACGCAACGGCATGCAGCTCTGAGATCCTCGAATACGGACAGTAGTGAAGCACAAGTTTTCAAGTGCAGCTTCAAGTTCTACACTGACACCTATGGACAAATTTTCATAAAGCGGGGACGAGGATCAACAGCAACGACAACAACTGCAGCAAACTGGTTGGGGGAGGCTGGTCAACATCATGGTTGAAAACCAGAAACAAACACAGCAGCAGCTGAATTTCATTAACCACCAACTCAATTGAGTAAATCAGCGAGTGGACCAGATATCCGACACTGTGACTTACATGAGTGAGAAAATGCACAAGGCTTGGGGGATGCAAGGGCTGAACGTGCAATCGCCAACCCCATCGTCTGCAGGATCTCAACAAGGTTCGTGAATGGTGCAAGTTAGAGATTTGTATATGTGGCTGTGGGAGACCTTAATTACTCTTATGATTAATTATCTGCTTCTTAATATTAAATTGATTACTGTTATTATTTTTATTTTTGTACGTACTGTTAAATAAACTGAACTTTGATTGTTGTCATGGGCTAATTTGTAAGATGCAAAAGCATAGAAACAATTTTAAACATTTTGATTAAGAAATTTGTAAGCTGTAAAGATGAAAATAACAATTTTGAAACATGCACGGTCGTCCGAGTTTGCCACAAATTGTTGTCTAACTTCAAAAATATACTCATCCTTATCTTCAAAATCATCTGCAGATATATGTATTCCAAATGGATTGTTCCTCTCCATTGACATAATTATCTCACAAAACTAAGCTTCATTTGTACACAACCAACAATTAAAAAACGTTGATAATACGAAAGATAGTATCTCATTCAAATATTTAATAAAGAAGAGAATTATGACCTAAAATAAATTTGGAGAGAACGTTCTTTATGCATTATATGTGCGTGGAAGAGTATATGTTAGTTAATTGTCCATACATATACTTTGTTTACTATAATTTTATTTTCTCATTGATTACATGTATAATTTTAAATTAAAAATTGACTAAAAAAAGGTTACTTCAAGACAAATTAAAGATAGTTAATATTATTGACTAATTCAGTATTCATAACTTTATTTAGGTGGTTCGTAGTTAACAAATTTAAGAGAAAATAAGGTAGTTCTAACAAAGGTTAAGTTGAATACCATTTTGACTTCTTCCCCACATACCGCAAAAATGAAAACCCTTCAAAATCCTAAAGTCATTACTCATATATACGTAACAAATTCCCACATAATGAAATTACATTGCAGTTACTACTTACTGTTTGTTTTTTTTAAAATTACATTGCAGTCATTACTCACTGGTTGTTATTATTGTTTACATAAATTTTATTAACTAATACAGCAACTACAACAGACGCTTTCTGCCCATGATGTTATTAAATATTTACTCTTTATCAGGTAATTATATTGTTTTTTAATGCACATAATTAATTTTATTTTATGTTAATATTAACAAAAAGTTTTCTAGTGAAACTTGATAAGATTGTATTATCAAATTTTCAATTCTGCTATTAAATTTGACCCAACTTCAGAGAATCTTTAGGTTTGTATGAAACTTCTTTCATACATAGTAGATCTATTCATACAAGAGAATTTTCCAATCTCATTCATATATTCTCAAATCATGAGTTAATATTTCAGATATAACAGAACAACAATAAATCGTAAAATTGAATCACAATAAATGCATCAATCACAAAATAGAATCATCTTGTACAAATGCAGACCTGTTTGGCACAAAGGCAACTACGACACTTTTCAGCGGAAATACCAACTGCTAAAATGTTTACGTCTTCCACTTTTGCAATACCAAATGTCTGTTGTGCCTGTAATTCAATATGCATGTTGAATAATTCAAACAAAACAAAAACATGTACTGAAATTTTTAATAATAATTGAAATTCAGACAAAAAATTTTCAGCAATTTACCATTAGTAAATCAGTTATGGGCATTGAAGGTGGGATAACAACACCAATATTGTGTTGACTTAATTCAACATCATTTACCTAACATGCGAAAGATTCATTTTTTTTTTTGGGTACACAAAAGATTCAAATATTAATAACACATCACACACATGGAATATTACAAACAGTTGAAACATATAGTTTAACAAAGAATACCAAAGGACTTGTTGCATAATGATGATGACTGTATAGCATTGTTGACTTATCCATCTGAAAACCTATTGACTGCATTTCGTAATTGTCATTACCAATTGGTTGATAAATAAAATATTAAATTGATTCAAAATATTATACCTATAAGACAAGATTAGAAATAGAACCTGAGATTGTTCTATACGATCTTTATGATAGCAACCCATACTTGTGAAATCCTTACAAATAGAAACTGCCTGCATTTGGTATTTCTCATAAGCAACAAAAACACATTTTGTTAAAAAGAAATAGCACAACACATGCAGACATTATTAATTACCAATTTACCAACCTGATGTTGATGTAATATGGGAGGTTGGCTGTTGGAGATAATCTAAGTTTGTTGGGAATTATGTGCAGATTCCTGAAAACAGTCGTTAAGGCCAAATTTACTTATCATTATCAGTACCAAAATTATATACATCATTTCAAACCAATATAACCAAAAGTCTAACCTGAGTATTGGAAATGGGGATTACTGTCGAATCAATAACATTTGTTGAGCTCCTGCTTTTCTTCGCATTCTTCCTCTTCGTTGAGCTGTTCTCTAGTTCACCCCGTAATCTCTTACTTAATGTAAGCTTTGTCTTCATTTTCACACCTCTTATGTGTTTCATTTCAGCAAAATTAATGTCAGCTTCATTCAACACATTAATTTCAGTATTTGAGCGTTGGCTGAACTCTTCATCTTGTGCTATTTGATTCTCTTCCTCAACTATTTCTTCACATCCCAATTTGTCATCAACCATGTTCAACATGTTCAAAAGATGATCTTTCACAATGTTATAGGTATCTCTCCTATCCGCTGCTTTTGTCACCAATCGCATGCTTAATGCACACAATTCTTTATACCTTATAGTTGACAACAGTTTAGGATCCATATCAGTTTCATACACAGTTGACCCCTTAGTAGCAATTGTTCAGCCTTTTGCTTTCCTTGTCCATCTTTTCAAAATATACTTGCTTGGGATTGTGCTAATATTTCTCAAGTTATACACCTTCAACACATGAGGGCATAGAATGCCAGCAAACTCAAACTTCGCACAACTACAATGAACTTCATCATTACATGAGTCATAGCTGACCAATTTAGAGTAGCTTTTTCCAGGAACACTGATCGTATATTTCTCAATCATTCCATCCTCACCGTAAAGACGAAAACTGGAATCGTGACAATGATTCCATTGATCTTGAAAACATTTAAAAACTTCTAGTGTGTAGACAGTAGATGCATGCTTTAAAATTTTAACCAGTGTTGACAATGTGGACAGTTAAAATTACTTCTAAAATCAGCTTTTAATTTCTCATATCGACGATCATCAACAAGCCTCTGGAAGTGAGTAAAAAATTGTAATAAGTTACGCTGATAACTGACGTACCTTTCTATCATACTATTCATGCTCTCACTTCGTTGGGTGGTCATCATGTCTGCACAAAATATTTTCTGCCCATAACCAAAGCCCATTTTTCCTTAATATGATACAGACGCTTCAACCATTCATTATCTTGAAGTTCATATTTTTCCAACATCGTATTCCATGCAATGTGAAAATCTTCTTCTTTTTTATACTCATATATGCACGAACTGAAACCCCTTGACAATCTTTAAACTTTGAAAATACATCAGTCAAATGGATGGCAGCATTTTGATAAATGTGCCAAATACACAGTCGATGTTGAGTCTTTGGCCATCTTGAAGCTAATGTCTTTGCAATTGCCGCATCTTGATCAGTTAGAATACTTGTAGGGTATTTCTCAGACATCGCTCTTTCAAATGTGTCGAACAACCACTTAAATGTAAGAACAGTTTCATCGTAGAGGAGTGCAATATCAAAAACTATAGTTTGCTTATGATGGTTGACACCGACAAACAACGTAAGTGGACGACCCTCACCATTCTTCTTATATGTAGTATCGAAGCATACTACATCACCGAAGTATACGTAGTCATTCCTCATTTTTGCGTCACAACAAATATGTTAGTGATCAAATCATCGTCGTCCACTTGAATGGCATAAAAGAAATTTGGATCTTCCACTTGCATCCTATTCAAATATTCTAACACCTCACGTATATCTCTCTTTTTCAAGTCTCTTGTTCGTTGAGACCTTAAATAATTCTTGTAATCATCCGAAATAAAGCCAACATTATTTCTGCCACCTGCTTGTCACATTATTTCTGCCACCTGCTTGTCTCACCATAAGATCATGGGATGCTTTCGGTCGAATTCCCACCTCATTAGCCATTTCTATTTGCATAGCCGCAACTGAAGATATCTTCCTCTGACTTCTATGTAAATGTGTTTTGTATGGGGATGAAAGGTAGTGATTGTGCTCCTCAACAAATTCAATGACTTGAAACTTTGCAGTTTGCAAACTATTCACTTTCATACTTGCCTGACAACCAAATCTCTTTTATCGGGCATCCGTTTACCCGTAGCACTACAACAAAAAAGCCTATAAATCAACTTCCCACTTTTATCTTTGTGACTTTTGCTTCTTCTAATTCCAAATCTCACATGCTTCGCATAACTTAAATAAAATTGATATGTTTCTTCTTCTGTCTCGAACTGCATGCCAAGTTGTGGTACTAACTCTCTTCCAACCAAATCTCTTGCGTTCATATTACAACTCTCGTTCCCAAAGCCAATATCATTGTTACGGTGCTCATGATCACTTTCATAATTTAAACGACGACATGGAGTCGATGTATCATCCATTTTCACACGTGTCAAATTAACACACGAGGAGCATGATTTTCAAATATAATTATTAACACAACCAAAAACGACTATACAAACAAACATAGGATGTTTTATTTTTTCATCTATCCATGTGTTATGTCATTCCCGGAATAGAAAAAGCAATAACGGATTTGATGCTAGGTTGTTTCCATTTTACAAATATAATGTTTACTTTAACATAAACTACACCTTAATGTTAACCAACTAAACTGTTACACATTAATTATCACTGACGTTTGTGTAAAACTAAAAGCTATAAACACTCCCTTAAAAGTCAGAAACCATAACATTTGACACATCTGCATGGCTTACTTCAAACATAAATATCCACCAAATCAACCTTCACATATTAATTATCAGTAACATATATGTAAAACCACACTTTATTAACAGGCGCATAGTAGTTACATCACAATGAATGCCAAAACGTTAATTAGAAACATAGAACTTATATAACAATCAATTCTAAATATCTTCAACAATTACTCTAATGAAAACATAAATAACAAAATATCTTTAACAACCAGCTAATAAATAAACTAAGCCAAAAGACACCCATCTATCAATAAGTCGTTAACATAGAGAAATGGTTAAAATTTTACACAGAGAGGGAGATGAAGAATACGAAATGACATGTAAAACGCCAGAAATTTGGAGACGCTTCTCTGTTAATTTGGTTGAAGAAAAAACAAAGGTTTGTGAAAATGAGATCTATCAATAAGTCATTAACATAGAGAAATGGTTAAAATTTTACACAGAGAGGGAGACGAAGAATACAAAATGACATGTAAAACGCCAGAAATCTGGAGACGTTGCTCTGTTAATTTGGTTGAAGAAAAAACAAGGGTTTGTGAAAATGAGATAAGCAAATAACTTAATAGGCGGGAAATGTTAGTAATAATTGCTTTGGAAATGACAAACATTTCCAATCCCATCATTATTGTAAATTCATTTGTACACAATATATTAATATTGTATATTTTAATTTGTTCATTATCATTTAAATTCCTTAATATAATTAAATCATAAACTTTTTATTTGAATTTTTCTCACAATTTAATTATATGCTAATAATAATAAAACTAATAAAACCAATAATAATAATAATAACAGCCATAATAATAATAATAATAATTGTTATATCAATAAGGAATTAAATAATAATAATAATAATATATAATAAAGACTCAGCAAAATATTTAATAATAATCAGAAAAATTGAATAATAATATGTAACATTTATTATAATAATGGAAATAAAATTCATTAATAAGATATTAGAATTATAATAAGAATAATAATCGTAACAACAACAACAACAACAACAACAACAACAACAATAATAATAATAATAATAATAACAACAACAACAACAACAATAGTAAGAATACTGACAAGGAATTTGAATTTATTATGAGAAATCAATTTAAGCAAACAAAATTAAAAAATGATAAGGAACATAATCATAATAATCTAAATAAATATATTTAATAATAAGCAGGAATTTAACAATAATAATACTACTAATTATAATAATTAAAAAAAACCACAAAAGGGAGTCATGAGTGGCGACGTCGCAATTGCGAGACTGCTTGCGAGACTGCTTGACGATCGACAGTCTCGCGATCGCGAGATCCCTTATTCTTCTTATATAATAACAATTATTATTTTCATAACAATAGTAAATTAAATAATAACAACAAGAAAGTTAATAATAATAAGCAATTATTTTAGGTATTATTATCAATTGTACTTACTATTATTCTTATTATTATTAACTTATTAAGTAATTAATTATATTAAATAATATCATTACATTCCTACATATTATTAATTTTTTTCTTAATAAGAATGAGGATAAAAAAAATCTGTTCATTTTTGTTATATAAAGCCATTTGAGAATATTGACAAACAAATAAATAATAATAATACCTAAAATAATAGTAATAATAATAATAATCATATTTAATATTAGTAAGGAATTTAATAATAATAATAATAATAAAATGTAATAAATACTCTACAATAAATTTAATAATAAACATAATAAATTTAATAATAATATTTATCAGTTATTATAATAATGGAAATAAAATTTATTAACAAATTTACGTTTAATAAAAATAATAACAGGGTAATAATAATAATAATAATAATAATAATAATAATAATAATAATAATAATAATAATAATATTAATAATAATAATAATA
>JAOTAX010140976.1:0-16751 GCA_025629825.1 Erythroxylum guanchezii | reverse complement strand
AATAAAACCTTGAGGTCATGGGTTCGAGTCGTGGCCTCACCCATGACCAAAGAGGACAATACCAATTTGTGTTGGATACCGCGGTATAACCCGCAAACACATGCCGCAGTATAACCTGCAAACACACGCCGCGGTATAACCCGCAAACATCTTCGAGTGGGGTGTGGGGTGTGGGGTCCAACATTCCATCTATAGACCCGCAGTTTTTTCAGGCATTTGCTCAGGCTTTCACTTATGTCATGGGTCAAGGGTCGCAAGTGTCGGTGCCAGCTCCAGTGGAGAGGAGTGGGCAATATGATAAGCTCCGCAAGTATGGAGCTGTAGATTTCAATGAGACTACAAATCCCGAAGAGGATGAAGCCTGGTTGAAGAGGATCGAGAGGGTTCTATTTCAGATGAAGTGTTCCGATAAGGAGAAGTTAGATTATGCGGTGGGCTTGCTATAGGGGGATGCACTTCATTGGTGGGAATCAGTACCCCCACAGTCAGGATATGCTTTCGGTGCTGTCATGGAGAGACTTTTTGGAGGCTTTCAGGAGGAAATACTTCTCGAGGTTCTATATCCAAGAGAAGGCTAGAGAGTTCCTAAATCTCATATAGAGGGACCTGAGTGTGAGTGAATATGAGCTGAGGTTCACCCAGTTGTCACGATATGCGGCCAACATTATTGCTAATGAGGAGGATAAGTGCCGCAAGTTTAAGAGAGGATTGCATTTGGGGATCAAGAAGAAAGTCCTGATCCATAATTTCTGTGACTACCAGCAATTGGTAGATGCTGCACTCCAGGCTGAGAAGCTGGAGAATATCAGGAATGAAGTGAGTAGGAAGAGGAAGAACAGGGTGCAGTCTACTAAGAAGGGGATGAGTACTTCAAGGCCTGAGAGGAGTACAAGGAGTTACCATACTTAGAGTGAAGTGAGAAGCAATGGCCCTATCAAGAACAAGCAGGCAAGAGCAGTCTCGGGGCAAGCCTTAAGTATAGAAGGCACTGGAAGGACAGGGAGAAGCAAATTCAGAAACCCTCAACGTGAGCATTGTAGGAAGCTTCACAAAGGAGAGTGCTTTAAGTTACTTGGAGCATGCTTCCGATGCAGAGAGAAGGGAAACATGATCAGGGATTGTCCCCAAGCAACAAAACAAGTGGGGTCCCAATTATAAGCCCCAAAGAGAGCTGGAATAGGGGGAAACAGACCAGTCACAAAGGTGGGCAGTTCTGGAGCTACAAAGAAGACTATTCCTCCAGGGAGGCCAAGGGATCAGACACAGGCTAGAGTATTTGTTATGACTAGAAAGGAAGCTACAGCCACACCTAAAGTTATCAGGTATGGCTCGGTTATTTAATTCTGAAGTATATGTTTTGATTGATTCTGGCTCTACGCATTCATTTGTTTCTACAAGTATGACATTACATGATGTTAATTTGAGGCCTTTGGATAGTCCTTTAATTATTGGTACTCCTCTAGGGACGAACGTGATTATAATTCAAGTTTATAGGGATTGTGAGCTTTTCATTAAGGGTGCTCAATTGGTAGTGGACTTATTACCCGTAAATTTAAAGGGGCTAAATGTCATACTGAGAATGGACGCCATGGAGAAGTATCATGCGAAGTTAGATTGTAGCCTTAAGGAGGTGGAATTTGACCTGGGCAACGATGATAAGGTGATTTTAAAAGGGGACAGGAAAACACCATCACCAAGAATCATTTCTACTTTGTTAGCTGACAGGATGCTGGAAAAGGGATGTGAAGCCTTCTTGGAATATGTTGTAGACACTGAAGTGAATGAAGGGAAGTTAGTGGATTTTTTAGTTATGAGGGAATTTCCAGACGTGTTCCTAGAGGACTTACCTAGTTTACCACCGATGAGGAAAATCGAGTTTGTTGACTTGATTCCCAGAACCACACCCATTTCTATACCACCCTATAGAATGACTCTAACGGGGCTGAAGGAGCTTAAGGAACAGTTAAAAGAACTGCTAGAGAAGGGGTACATAAGGCCGAGTTCTTCACCATAGGGAGCGCCGATTTTGTTTGATAAGAAGAAGGATGGGACATGGCACATATGCATTGATTATCGGAGACTCAACAAGGTGACTGTTAAAAACAAGTACCCTCTGCCTCCGATTGATGATCTATTTGATCAGTTGTAGGGAGCAAGGGTCTTTTCTAAGATTAATCTCAGGTTAGTCTATCATCAGCTCTGAATCAAGGAGTCTAATGTAAGCAAGATAGCCTTTAGGACTCATTATGGGCATTACGAGTTCCTAGTCATGCCATTCGGACTGACCAATGCGCCAGCTGCATTCATGGATCTTATGAATAGGGTCTTCAAGGAATATCTGGATCAGTTTGTCATAATGTTTATCGATGACATTCTAGTATATTCCAAGAGTGAAGGGGAAGATGAGGAGCTTCTCAGGATTGTGTTGCAGAGATTGAAGGAGAGAGAACTTTATGCCAAATTCAGCAAATGTGAATTCTGGCTTCACGAAGTGATATTACTTAGGCATGTGATTTCGAAAGATGGGGTACATGTTGATCCAAGGAAGGTTGAAGCAATGGTAAATTGACATGCACCCCAGACAGTGACAGAGGTGAGGAGTTTTCTGGGTTTAGCAGGATATTATAGGAGATTCGTTGAGGGATTCTCTATAATAGCTGCTCCGATGACTAAGTTATTGAGGAAGAATCAGAAATTTATCTAGAGTGAGGAATGTCAGAAGAACTTTGAGGACTTAAGCACAGATTGACCAGTGCGCCAATCTTGACCCTTCCCGTGGGAGATAAGGGTTATACAGTATATAGTGATGCTTCGAGAAAAGGTTTGGGTTGTGTGTTGATGCACGAAGATAAAGTAATAGCTTATGCCTCGTGGCAGCTAAAGCCTTATGAACTGAATTACCCGACCTGTAATCTAGAGTTAGCAGCGATAGTTTTTGCCCTGAAGATTTGGAGACATTATCTGTATGGGATTCAAAAGAGAATTTTCACCAATCATAAAAGTCTTAAGTATTTATTGAGCCAAAAGGAATTGAATTTGAGACAAAAAACGTGGTTAGAGTTGCTCAAGGATTATGACTTGTTGATTGAATACCATCCAGGAAAGGCGAATGTGGTAGCAGATGCCTTGAGTAGGAAATCCTTTATAGCTCATGTTCAAACAGTTTGTCTGCCGCTAATGGAGGAGATGGATAAACCTAGGATAAGTTTGAAATAGGAGGAACCTGAATGTATTGTTGTTACTTTCAGAGTGAGACCGATACTCAGGGAGAAAGTTAAGGAGTTACAAGCACAGGATGCAAAATTGAGTAAGCTTCGAAAGGAAATTCAAAATGGCAAGAAATCTGAAGTGGTTGTGAGGGATGATGGACTTATGGTTGTAGGGAATAGACCTTGTATCCCAATTGTCAAGGAAGTAAAGGATGAGATACTTGATGAAGCACATAATGCCCCTTATGCCCTGCACCCAGGTAGCACTAAGATGTACAGAGATCTGAAAGAGCATTTATGGTGGAAAGGCATGAAGAGAGATGTAGCGAAATATGTGAGTAAGTGTCTAGTGTGTCAGCAAGTCAAGGCTGAACACCAGGCACCTTCAAGCAAGTTAAGGTCATTGTCCATTCCTGAACGGAAGTGGCAAAGAGTGACCATGGATTTTCTGATGGGTTTGCCCAAGACCAGTAGGAAGCATGATGCTATATGGATCATTATAGATCGGTTGACGAAGTCAACCCATTTTCTGGAAATTAAACAGACTGATTCTCTGCATATGCTAGCAAAGAAGTATATTGATGAGATAGTAAGATTACATAGGGGATAGGGATCCTCGATTTACTTCGAGATTCTGGGGAAGCTTACAAGAGGCTCTTAGAACCAAGTTGAATTTTAGCACGACTTTTCATCCCCAGACAGATGGTCAAGCTGAGAGGACCATTCGGACACTTGAGGGAATGCTCAGGGCATGTGTGATGGACTTTAAAGGAGCTTGGGACGAACATTTGCCATTGGTCGAATTTGCTTATAATAATTCGTGCC
Organism: Erythroxylum guanchezii; assembly: GCA_025629825.1. Taxonomy (NCBI): domain Eukaryota; kingdom Viridiplantae; phylum Streptophyta; class Magnoliopsida; order Malpighiales; family Erythroxylaceae; genus Erythroxylum; species Erythroxylum guanchezii. The sequence continues at coordinate 12,717 of JAOTAX010140976.1, read as the reverse complement.
ACTCAAGCATTCAGATGGCTCCTTATGAAGCACTGTATGGAAGGAGATGTAGAACTCCGATATGCTGGGATGAAGAAGGAGAGAAGAAACTAATAGGGCCAGAGTTACTTCAGATGACAATCGATAAGGTTAATCTAGTTAAGCAACGGCTTAAGGCAGCATAGGATACAATGAAGAGTTATAATTACGTACACCGAAAGGAGATGGAGTATGAAGTCAATGAGAAAGTCTTTCTTAAGACATCTCTTTGGAAAGGAGTCATGAGATTTGGCAAGAAGGGCAAGTTGAGTCCGAGATATGTGGGTCCATATAAGATTGTAGAGAGAATTAGACCGCTAGCCTATAGGTTAGCGTTACCACTAGAATTTTCACAAATACATGACGTCGTTCATGTGTCCATGTTGAGGAGGTATAGATCGGATCCTTCCCACTTCATTTAGACCACCGAGGTTCAATTGAGAGATGATCTGAGTTATGAGGAGATTCCAGTAGAGATCTTAGACACCAAGGAAAAGGTCCTCAACAACAAGACGGTTCAACTGGTCAAAGTCTTGTGCAGAAACCATTATGTGGAAGAGGCCAGGTGGGAGCCCTTAGAAGCCATAAAGGAGAAATATCCACACCTCTTCAACGAATCAGGTAAGAATTTCGAGGACGAAATTCTTTAAAGGGGGAGAAATGTTGGCCCCTAAATTATTTTTATTTGATTAAGCCTTATTAAATTAATTTTGGGGTCTTGCTAGATTAATGTATGTTGGAGTTAATTAGCATGTTAATGTTAATGAGATTATGTGACATAGTTGAATTAAATTCAAGTATTAGGAGTGTATAGCATAAAGGGCATTTTAGGCAAGTCTTTTAAGGATGAAAGAACATAAGCTTTTAAGTAAGGTCAAAATAGACTTTGTGCAATCATTAATGGTATAAAAGGGAAGAAAATGGGGTGTCTTTCATTAGAAAGAAGCTAAAAACGTGGATAGAAGAGAGAAGAGGGAGAGAATGTCATATAAGAAGAGAAGAAGGAAAAGAAAGAAGAGCAAGCTAGGTTTTGATTTTTCTTAGCCTTCAAAAGTGATTTTTGAAGTTGTTCAAGAAGGAAAAAGAAAGAGGAAGATTAGAGCTTCCATTAGAGCCAAGAAGCTCATTGTTTGGTGAAGATTCAAGGTAAGTTGATTTTAATCTTTTGGAGTTTTGAAAGGTTTTTGGTTCAAAGAGCTTAGGAAATGTATGGGTATAAGTATTCTAGGATCAATTTCATGCATTTGGTTCTTTGGTTTTTCCAATTTGAATTCTTTTGATTTGGGATTTTTTTCAATGTTGAAGAAAATCAAGAAGGACAAGAGGAGCAAGAGGAGAGGCATATTTGAACAAGCCATAATCAAGGGCTTCAAGGTGGGTTTCACTTTTATAGCTAAGAAATAAGCCAATAAAAGTTTTCTGTCAAGAAATGATAGTAAATAATTTTGCAACTACCTTATTCATGTACATTTAATGTTTTTAAAAGCTGCAAGATTGTGCTACATGTTTATACGTGAGTTGTGAGATGATTTATGAAAAGTTGTTTTTAAAATGATTCTTTGAAATGATGCATGATTATGAAACCATACTTTGGAAATGGTTTTTACGGTATAACAAGCATATGAAAAGCAAGTTTTTAAGAGAATGTGTCATTGTGAGCATCAAGCTTACAAGATTTTGAAATCTATGTGTTATGTGGGTTTGTGGTAGTCCCTCAAGAACCATCACGTTCACATTGACCCAAGTATTGGCTTCTCTCGCCTGCCCGCTAGTGGCATGGAGCTCCCTCGAGGACTGTCTCAAGAATTCACGACTACACAGGACCGTTATATTGGAAATGTGTAATGCGTCATGTTTTGGACTTACCCAAACCATTTGATATGTTTATGTGTTCATGACAAGTCGATATGAGTGATGCATTCATGATTTGCATACACATAAATTTCTGCATTGAAAATGAATTATAAATGTTTTTGCTTGTTACAAATTATAAAATTGTTACCCACAGGCTCTAAGCTCACCCTCCCAATCTCCTCCCACACATTCAGGTGATAAGCAGGATATCGAGTAGGTCAAGGGGCAAGGCAGCACCCCTAGCTTTAGTTATTTTGTATTTAAAGCAAGTTTTGTAAAGCAAGGCTTTAGTTGCATTTCGAGCAAATCATGGTTCATGTATCTTTTGTATTTTGGGATTTTGATGTATTAATGTATTTGTAGCTTGAAATGCCCACTAAAGCTTTGTAAAACTTTTATCTTTTGCTGCAAAAGTGATATGTTTGCATTTTTTACCATGCTCTCTCAAGTTTGTGTGCTCTATCTTTTAAATTTTCATAAGGGAAAAATTCGTGTTCTAACTTCGGGGGAAAATCTAGATTAATGTAGGTTGATTTAAGGAAATGACTCTTTTAGAAAGTTGTAGGTTTTTCTTTTATCTTTCCAACGGTATATAATATGAAATTTTTGGACATCTGAACTAAAAGTTATGGTCCTTATAAAGGAAGATGTATCTTCTGTGTTTTGCTTCTTCTATGTTTTACTTCTTCTGTGATGACGTGTCATCTGCGTTTTGTTTCTTCTGTGATGACGTGTCATCTATAATGATGTGTCGTCTGTGTTTTGTTTCTTTTGTGATGACGTGTCGTTTATGTTTTTATATGATGATGTGTCGTCCGTGTTTTGTTTCTTCTGTGATGACGTGTCGTCTGTCTTTTGTTATCTTCTATCTTCTGCTCAATGTTTGACCCTTTAGACGATAGAATCAATATTCTAGGCCTTCACGAAAGTTGTAGATCTTGAAGTCCTCTTTCCATCCAAAGAACAGACAAATCCGATATCTGTAGGGAAAGTTATGACAATTTTCCCATTCGTCTGTCTTTTCCTATTAGTCTGCTTTTTCATTTTGTTTCGTCTATACCTATCGTCTGCTCAATGTTTGACCCTTTAGACAATAGAACCAGTCTTAGAGGTCTTCATGAAAGTTGTAGATATTGAAGTCCTCTTTTGAACCATCCAATGAACACACAAATCAGATATCTATAGGGAAAGTTATGGCAATTTTCCCCATTCATCTGCCTTTTCCCATTTGTCTGCTTTTTCATTTGGTTTCGTCTGTACCTATCGTCTGCTCAATGTTTAACCCTTCAGACAATAGCATCAGTCATTAAGGTCTTCATTAAAATTATAGATCTTGAAGTCCTCTTTTGAACCATCCAAAGAACACACAAATTTGATATCTGTAGGGGAAGTTATGGCAATTTTTCCCATTCATTTGTCCTTTCCCATTAGTCTGCTTTTTCATTTGGTTTCGTCTGTACCTATCGTCTGCTCACTGTTTGACCCTTTAGACGATAGAATCAGTCTTCGAGGTCTTCAAGAAAGTTGTAGATCTTGAAGTACTCTTTCAAACTGTCCTAAGATGATCTTAATCTAAAATCCCATGGCAGTTATGCTAATTGCCCCAAGGTAGGTGCAATATGATTAAGGTCAAAACCATGCTCAATTCTTTCAGCCATAACTTTATTATAGGATCTCCAAATGAGTCGGTTCTTGTCTCTAAATAAACTGGAGACATAGAGCCTCATACATTCTGAACAATTAAAATTGAATTTCCCACTTTAGGTTCCCAAGCATCTATTCGAAAATAGTAAAAGTAAGTGATCTTGATGGGGGCACGTCACCCTTGTGGGACACGTATCCAGATGTCATATTGGGACATTAGGCTCGTAATGCACGAGAGCGGGGTGTCCAACAATATAAATATTGAAATATGGTAAGCAATATAATATAGTGATATATGGTAAGTAATACAAGATTTTCATTAGAAGTTTAACAATTCTTACAAATAAAACAATAAATAAAATTTCATGTTTATTCCTTCGAAAAGAAAAGGAAATAATTATTTTTTTTAGATTCCAAATGACATGAGACTTGGTAGATAAGGTAAAAGAGTTCCCTATATCTAGATTCCTAAGAAGGCTTCTTGCACATTTGAAGTTATCAAGTGAAACAGTGAAACAATGAAACATCTTTCCTCAAGAGTTAGTTTATTGACACTGTCTTCCAACAACTTCTTGGATTTAACTAAACTAGCAGAAGATACAGTGAACGATTCCTCAAATGCAGTATGGATAACTGAATTAGATGAATCGCACATATGATGCCTAAGAAACAAATAGTATAGAACTTAAATAGCTAATTAAGTCAAATGGTATAAGGAACCTAAATTTGAACACATGCATACCTGATTAAACAAACATAGTTTTCGGAATCAACAATTGTTCCAAAATAACCAATTTTCCTAATCTTGTATTAACCATCGAGACATTGCCACCTTTTCATCTATGTTCTCTTGAAGATTTGAGGAAGCTTTACACAACATATAGTATATACAATCAAATGTTCATATCTGATGGCTTCCTAACAGGAAATAAGATATAGATAATAAAGAAAGAGAGGCAATTTGGATGATACTAAAAACCTTGAAGAAGAAGATCAGCGATGGAAGGTAAGGGGTCATTAGTGTTTGATAGGGAGATTTATTATGCGTTGATTTGTTCTTGATTAGGGAGAATTTTGCCACATTCCTCTCAACGGAGCTCATTTCTCCATTTGAAACTAGTCACCATATTGACATTCCGCGATGAATTATTGTTAACAGTTTTATTCTAAAAAATCAATTAAACATTAAATTCATTATATTTAATTAAATTCTTTTAATAATCAAATCCCATAAATTCTCAGGGGAGGACTGAACTGATCCAAAATTGAATGGAACTTTACCTTACACATCCTAGCAACAAAAAGAAAATACCATTCCTTTTAAATGATGGTAAAAACAACATTCTCCTCAGCAACTTGTTATTTATTATGATAAAAAACAAAGCTTAAGTCCAACGTTAGACTTTAACCAATTCTCTTGTTCTCGATACACTTGATCCTATCAACGAATACTTTGGAAAAGCTTTTGTATATTGAACAAGTAATACAAGTGCTTAAGTCACATACATAATAACAAACTTGCGAAAAAGATATGAGAAGAAGTTTACCTAGAGAATGTTGAGAGAGAGAGAATGAGGAGGAAGATAGGAGAAGATAATTGACTAAATGTTGAAAACAAAATGAAGTATATAAACATCCCCTGCAGAAGTTAAATATTCTAACAAACCTTTCATCAACTATTTAGCAGGCTTTCCTCAAAGAAATATGAAAGGTGGAAAAAAAATGTCAACCCATACATAACCAACACAGAAACACAATTCACCATCTTCCAAACACAAACTCAAACAAAATCCTATACACCATAAACATAACAAAAGACTCACATAAACTCTAAAAATGTACCAAAAAAAATAGAGCACAATAAAAAGGAGGGCTTTTGAAAATAGAAAAGAAGAACAGTACCAACACAGGACATGACGCTTCTTTGAAGGTAACGACCACATCACAGGGGACGATCACAATAGAGGAGACGATGCTTCTTCAACAATGAACTAAGAGGAAATATGATGGCTAACACAAAAATGAAGAGAGTTTCGTTTGGTGTTAATAACCTAGTAGAAAATGACATTGCTTTTGAAAGTTTGGAAGAAATATACCTTTGGCATCAATTAAGAGAAATATCACCAAATGGTGGCCCACTACCATTTGGCTTAACCTTTGGTGACGAAATTATATAGAATATATAAATTCTATATAACAGTAATGAATTTATATATAATTAATAGAGAATTATGATTAAATGGACTAATATATTTTTTGAAAACTAAAAATAATATACATTAAAATATAGCATAAGCTAGTACTCGATCCTAATCAAAGATCATATAATTACTGTCAAAAGTGGCTATCCTACTCAATATGTACAACAAATACAAAATATACATCATATTAACCACATTTCCCTAAGCTCTTGGCTAATATATTACATAAGTAAGATATGAGAAAATTTATCTATTGTCTATACATTCATAAATCATTATACTAGTTACAATTATTATGATCTATACATTCACACTATAGTAATTACCATATATAATTTTATTTACTGAATATAATTAAAAATAATTACAATATAGTAAAAAATGGAAACCAATATTAAATGTTAAAATCATATTCTTAAAAATCAAATTTAATATTATTGACAATGAGTGTAATTCTAAATTAGTTAACGACAATGTCATTTGCAAAAATTTACAAAACTAAAAACCCAAAATTAATTTATATTTCATAAATTAAAATTTTTTATTAATCTCTTTTAAAATATATGATTTGACAATTTTATGTAGAATCACAAAAATCTATTTATTATATATAAATTCAATACTATTTTATAGAAATGATATATTACAAAAAATTTGCTATATATAAAAATCTATATATATTAAAAGAATTGGTGACGATTTTTTAAATTCGCCACCAAATATGTACCTTTAGCGACGATTCCATGAGATCGTTGCTAAAGGACTAAACAATTGGCAATGATTACTAAAAATCGTTGCCAATTGTTTAACATTTTAAAAAAATAAATTGAAACGAAAACGGCTTAATTTTTGTGAACAACAAATGTTTTCGTTTTTGTTTCAATTTAAACAAAAAAACTAAAGCCTCCCTTCCCCTTTCATTTTTGTCTTCTTGTTTATTCTTTTGTCATTTTCTTCTTTCATCAACGTTGCTCGTCTTCTTGCTTTTTTTTTTCCACTGTCTTCTTCTATTCTCTGCTTCCGTCATCTCCGGTTAATTGTACATCAAGGTTAATCATCTATGCTTTGCTCTTGGGTTTTTTTTCTACTTTCATTATTGTTGTTATATGCCTTTATGTTCGTTGGTTTTGTTAATGTGGTTTGAGTTATCTTCCTTTATTTCGACTGTTAATGGTTCATTATTTGTCTGAATGTTTTATTATTGGTGAATAACGGAAAAATACAGTGGTTTTGTTATTAGTTAGGGATGAATTTGCGAAGCCTATAAAGTGTTCGATGAAAGTTCTATTAGTGTTTTTAGGGATGAAAGCTTATGAAGAGAGTTGATGAAAGATAGTCTAAGCAACATTCTAAAAGAACTACTAATCAAAAAGATAAACTAAACACTTCACCAAGCCACTTTGGCATTATAGGATAAAAATATGACAATTTTATTTTTCCATATTCCGCATCTGCTTTAGTGTAAATAATGAAACAGATATTAAATCAATAGACTTTACAAAACTCTTTCAAATCCATAAACTAAGTTTGCCTAATCCATCAACAATATCTTAGCTATAAATAAGTGCGCCTCTTTTGGAAGGAAAATACAAATAAAATAAAGGTTATCAAATTTACTAGTTCATATTGACATCAAATTCGTGTCAACTCTATCACAAGCATTAAATTTTAAATGAGCAGCATCGATCTCATCCTCTTCCACTTGTCCAGAAAAGAAAAAGACTAGTATTGCTAACTTAACTTGTGAAGACAAGGAAAAGGTGTCATTTATCACCAAGAAAATTCCCATTTTATAACAATTAGTACATTTGATATCCAAACAAGGCATACACGTTTTAAATAGGTTAAACAACTTTAAAATGTCAGGTTCTTAAAATTTGATCTCTTTCGGATTTTTCTTTAAACTATATTTTGTTTTTAACTTCTTTTCAAATGGTAATATTAATTGGCTCAAATGATTGACATAACTAGTCATGTTAGGAATTAACAAAGAGCAGCCAAATTCAATATAGGGACAACAAAAAAGTGATAATGTCCATCCATCATAAAATTAATAAGAATAAAAATCCATAACTTTCTCTCTTCATTTGTATTCCTCTTCTTTAAATCTTTAGTTTGAAATTCACATAATGTTTTATGTGATTAGTTTTTATGGGATTTTTAAAAACATATCGTACTATATTATCATATTTAGTTAGAAATTTACTTGTAATTATAGATGCATTGCAATTATCATTTTTTTTCACGTAAACATCATTAATATTGTGTTCAAACCATAGAATGTCATGAATGGTGATTACCTTTAGTGTATGTAATTTGTACACATATGAGGCATGGTACCAACACATTTTCTTCAGTCATGCTTGAAATTTTCAATGATTATTTCCAAGTCTTAAGTTCCTTTTTCATTTTCGGTGATTCCTAGAACTATTGGTTTTATGGAGGTAGTAGAACTATTAGTGAAAAATCAAGTTTGATAAAGTAGGATTGCAACTTAATAAAAATGTAATAATGGACAAGGTTAAAATGAAAAAGATTAGTCCAAGTTTCATCCTCAACTTCATTGCTTGTTTCAATTAAACTTATTATGTTAACTTTTAATGAGTTATCATTATGTTATTTAGAGCTTCGTCATTCATCGTCTATCGTCTCTGATTATTTGTCTGTCTAAGTAAGTCATCAAAATTTTGTTCAATTTTTATGTTCCTCTTTAATAGAGAAGAATTTGTGTTTAGGTTTTGTGTGAATGGAATCTCAGTTTTGTGTGTTGTTATTTGGAATTTTTTTTGGAATGAGTTTCAAGCATTAAATACATGATTTGTTGTATAAACCCCTAGGATGGTATGTAGGCTAGAAACCTATGATGCAAGTCTGATGAGGCCTATCGGTGAAATATTTTACGAGCCTAGGACTCACAAAGAGAAGATCCTTTCTCGATTCATGTGGTCTAACAATGCCACATACCATATTATTTGTTTAAATTCAAACTTAGTATGTGAACCTGTATTTCATCATTTCGGACTAGGAACGTAAGTAATCCACTTATAATTATAGATGATCTGAGAGATAATAAACCTTTAGGATGGTATATAGGTTGGAAACCCATGATGCAGCTTCGATGAGACTTATCGGTGCAATATTCCACAAGCCTAGAGTTACAGTGAGAAGACCCTTTATTGATTTATGTGGTCTAATAATGCTACGTACCATATTGTTTCTTTGAATTCAAACGTAGTATGTGAGCTTGTATTTCATAATTTCGGGCTAGTAACATAAGAAATCCACCTATAATTATGGATGATCTTAGGCATAGTAAACCCCTAGGATGTTATATAGGCTAATGATGTAACTCCGATGAGGCTTATCGGTGAAATATTCCACAAGCCTAAAAGTCACAATGAGATTCTTGATTCATGTGGTATAATAATGCCATGTACCATATTGTTTGTTTGAATTCAAACTTAGTATATCAACTTGTATTGTTTTATCATTATGTTATTTAGAACTTAATTTGCATTTAGTAATTTAGTAATTTACTTTTCATTGTATAGCTAAATGGACAAAAGTTAGATGTCTCGTCAGAAATGGTCTATTGAACACTTAGAAGGAGTTAAGAGTTTCATGTATTTTATGTGATGTTTGAGTTGTGTTTATGTGGAATTTTAATGTTTAAGTTATAGATATCTAATATAACGGCACCTGGTAGAAATCAAGGTAAGAAGGTGGCAAGTATCAAAATTGTTCCTCCCCCATAATAACTAGATGAATCAAATCTTAGCCAATAATAACAATCGAATTCATCCACCAATGATGTCAGTTAGAAATGACCTCCATCTGCCTCAACTAGTATAGAGGGATCTGCATGTTTGTTAATCTTTAACACCTATAAGCAGACTTATTCTCAAGTATATATTTACATGTTTAATGTGTTTTTTCTTATCATTATTCATTTGTTGTCAGGTTCCAATATTAATGTCAGAAAAAGAGGTAGAGGTATAACTAAAGGTTGTGAGTTGCAACAAATGAATGTTGCAATGAACAGCAAGTTATCTGTAATATTGATACCTCATAAGATTGTCCTCTAGACAAGATTCAATCAACAAAATTGTCTAGTGAGTTGAGGGTAATTTCTATGAATTACCTTACCTAAAGCATGCCAAGTAGCTAAAGAAAGATAACTTTCTAGAGAATTCTTTGGATAAGGTTTCGGTAAATTTTCAATTTATTTAATTATATGCAATATTGTTTTACTTATTTAAAGATTAATTTTATTTTTACTTGTTGTTTATAGATGAAGTTGAATATCGTCGATCTAGGCAACCCTGATGTTTCAAACTGTATGACTTCACTATTGAAACAAAGCACCAGGGATTGTCATTATTAGCTGCGTCAATATGACAAATCTTTTCCTTTGGATGAGGAGGTAAGGAGATATGTTCCCAAAAGGATGTCTCCAAAAAATTGGAGCAATATGTGTGATTGTTGGGCCTCTCCCAACGTTTAGGTTTGTTTTCTTTCTCTTTACATTTGCTTCTATTAATCTTGTTACACTATTTAATAACTTTTTCTTTTCTTTATTTAGTAAAAGTTTAAGAAAGCCAAGGTGAATAGAGGAAAAATGAAAAATCCTCACAACCAAGGCTCCAAATCATTTGTTGTCCTACAAAATGATATGTAAGTTCTTTATTTAAAAGTTATAATTATACCAGTAAACACAATATTATTTATTATATTTTGTATTTTTCCCATAAAACAGAGTCAGAAGGAACTACATAGAGAAGAGTATGATATGATCACACTCTACAAACTAAAACACTGTAAGGAAGGTGCAGGGTGGATTCCTGAAGAAGCGCAAAATGACTATGTAAGTATAAAATTTTGTTTAAATTTTAAGTTTATTTATTTATATAGTACTAATTAATAATATTTGAATTGAATATCAATTTTTTTAAAAAATTAGAATTAGATGCAGGAGTTGTTACAAACATCAATCTCTGACGAAAATGAGCAAAGTATAGATGATATTTGCAACAAGGTACTTAGTATACGATCTCGATACCTCAGAGGGCTTAGTTTTTACCCTAAGCCAACTACTCCATCCTCATCAAGACCAACATATATTCAACATCTTGGAAAGAAAACAAGTCGCTTAAAAAAAAGTTAGTCAAGCATGCAAAGTACCTAAGAAAATTACTTGGCCCAGATTATGTAAGCAGTGATTTTGAAAGCGAGTCTGAGTGATTAAACTAACCTTTGTATTTTTTTTTTTATGTATAAGTATTTTTGTAGTTGTAATTCAATTCTTGTACATGATTAAATTTAATGATATTTAATTTTTTATATACATTGCTTCAAATTTTTAATTATTTTTGTATAATAAATTAACAACAAAAAATCTAAATATTATATATAATAATACGGATTAAAAATGTTACAAATAATCATAATTAACATTGTATAACATTTAGGTAAAATGTATATTAAAAATTTGACTACTTTTTACAAAACGTAGATAAAAACATTTCGCTATGCTTTCAAAAACATAACTAAAAACTTTTGACTACATTTTTAGAAACGTAGTTAAAAACCTTTGGCTATATTTATGGAAATGTAGCTAAAAATAATTTGCTACGTTTTTGGAATGTAGCTAAAAACTTCTAGCTATATTTCAGAAAATGTAGCTAATTATTTTAACAACTTTTAGCTACATTTTAGAAAACGTAGCTAATTATCTTTAGCTACGAAAAGTAAGTGTAACAAAAGAGTATCGGTGACAATTTTTCAAAACGTCACCTATACTTTTTTTCTATGAAAATAAAGTGTAGGAAAAAAGTATTAGCGAAGATTAGGAAAAATGTCGCCTATAGTTTCTGTTATAGGGATTTGGTGATGTTTTCGGCGACGAATACAAATCATCGTTAATATTTATTAGCAATGATTTTGTAAATTTTAGAGACAAAATAAATCGTCGCTAAAAGTCCCTTTTGATGTAGTACTATTCTCATGTTCTTTGAATCTGTCTCTAAGATGCTTCCATTCTCTAAATCCATCATTTGCTAATGCACTCTGTTTGTTGTTAGGCTTAAATAACTTATAATCAAAAAAATATTTTATCCACATGTTTAGAGTAAACTAACCATTTTCTATCGCTAATCTCTCCCTTACTCAATTTTCTAGAATAATAAGAATATGAAAAATGTCAAAAGAAACATAAGATTCAATTCCCTTATAAGCCTTTTTTCAAATAAAATGTCCCTTGCTTTATTATCAATATTATCCCAATTTCTCGGATCATAAATATCTAACGAATAGATTAGTTGCTCATCTGCCTTTAAATTTTCTAAATTGAATTCATTTGTTACATGATCATGCTCACTTAAATAACTAACATCCTCTAAAATATGAATCTTATCACTTAAATTTTCCAGGATAATTATAAAGGACACCATTGGCAAGCTAACTAAAGCACAAATGGTCAAGCAAGCACCATCCTCTTTTGTTATTAATGAGCATGAAGAGTTCTTTATTGACTATATATTCACTCCCTAATGTTTAGTGATTAATGTTGTCATTTGCTTAAGATACTTATTTTGGTTCATATTTTGTCTTAGGTACAAATTGGAAGAACAAAAACTAAAATGAGCTAAAAGCATATCCTTAAAGCTATCTTATTAATGTTCAATCTTATTTTCATTTTTGGAATAAGGAGATAAATTAGGGTGAAGATGGGACAAAAAATAAAAGAAATGAAGTTCCTGCAACCTACACGGTTGTGTATAGAACTGTGAAACTCTTTAGAAGCGTGTAGGATCACAAAAAACACAGTTTCAGCATCTCCTGTAACCTACACAACTGCGTAAGTGGCCATGTAGCTCACTAAGATCGTGTATATTTATGAATTAAAGAAAAAATGACATACACATTCTGTTGGACCCCGAACTTTTGGTGAAAATTAGAAATATTAAAATGAATTTAAATGAGAAAGAAATTGGTGAGAAAA
>JAOTAX010140920.1:0-16762 GCA_025629825.1 Erythroxylum guanchezii | reverse complement strand
ATATAAGGGAGATGTTATGGAAAAGAAAGATAGGAATTATGAACGATGAGATGTAGTTTGAATGGGATGAGTCAAATGAGTGGAGATTTGAGAGTTTAATGAAGTCACTTTGGTAGTTGAATGGTTATGCTCAGGACATCCCAAGTGTGTATAGTGAAATCTTCAAGTCTTCCATAAGGGCAGAATCCATGTTTTGACTTCAATAGAAAAACTGTATTGATCTAGGCTAAATTAGACAAAGTTGTCTTTTAGAAAGTTGTAGCCTATCTTTCTAGCTTTCCAACGGTACATAGTATGAAAATTTTGGACATTGGAGTCGAAAGTTATGATCTTTATAAGTGGAGATGTTCTGGAAAGTGTAAATAGTGATTCAGAACTCTTGGTGATGTGAGGAAGACCCAGTGGAAACATCTTCTTATACACTGTTCATCTTCTTATGCACTGTTCATCTTCTTATGCACTGCTCATCTTTTATGCACTGTAGACTGAAACATCTTCTATCCGCTGTAGATGAATCATCTATCCTATAGTCTGGTCCAATTTTGACCCTCTAGATGATAGAATCTATCTTCAAGGTCTTCATGAAAGTTGTATATCTATAAGTACTCTTTCAAATCGTCTAAGAATGACCTTGATCAAACATCTATAAAGAAAGTTATGCCAATTATGCCAAATTGTCTGACCTTTCGTCTGAGATCATCTTACTCTATCGTATGGTCCAATTTTGACCATCTAGATGACAGAATCTATCATCATTGTCTTCATGGATATTGTAGATATAGAAGTCCTCTTTGAAACCGTTTTAAGACAATCCGAATCAAATATCTCTATTGAAAGTTATGCCATTTGTCCCAAAATAGGTTCAATATGATTTAGGACATAATCATGTTCAATTTTTTCAACCATAACTTCACCATACGATCTCCAAATGAAGTGATTCTTGAACCAATAGATTTCTAACACATTTTTCTATCTCTGTATAAAATTGGTAGCATTATGAATTGATTTGAAAATTTTTGATTGAAGGAAAGTGCGGGAATCAGTTGGAATAGTATGAACTGGTATGCTTCCACTGAACATGCTAGGGTATTTTGGTTATATCTTGATCTTTAGTCATCAAAATGAGAAGATCTTTGATTTCTAGTAAACTAAAGACATAGGCTTACAAATCATATGAAGAAGTCGAATTGTAATTCAGTATCTAAGATGTTCAATTTTTGGATGGAAGTTGTGTATAGTATATTGTTTTAGAATAGGAACAGTCCAAAAATGTTTGGGGTCTAACTTTCAAATTTTTGAACTAAATTGAATGATTTTGGTGTCATTAGAAACTTAATACAATGGGGAACATTTTTTTAGAAGAAAGTGTTATCAAATTACTTAATCTTCCTTGTCAGAATATTCAAGGGTCTTTTTGGCAAGACACGTAAGCATAAAGGACATAAGGCATCAATGGAAAGGAAAATTAGACAATTCTCAATCATTAAGGGCATAATTGGAAGAAGAAGTGTTGTCTTGCTTTTAAATGAAGAAGAAAAATGAGAATTGAGGAATAGAAGAAGAGAATAACGAAAATGAGAAAGAAAGAGAAAGAGAGTTTGATGGTTTAAGAGAAAAGAAAAAAGTTGAGCTAGGATAAATTTTTCTTAGTCTTCAAGAGAGATTTTGGAGCAGTTCAAGAAGGAAAAAAAAAGAAGAGGAAGAAAAGAGCTTCCATTTGAGATAAAGGTCTCTTCATTTGATGAAGAATCAAGGTAAGATCATTTTGAATCTTTTGAATTTTTGGAAGGATTTTAGTTCATGGAATTTAGAAAATGCTTAGGTTTAAGTATTCTATAATCAATTTTAGTGATTTTGTATGGCGGGATTTTTCATCGGATGCCTATTGAATGAGACTTGGTTTGTTTTAGGGAACCAAAAGAATCCTACCTAAGAGCAAGGGGAATGATAACCTTGACTTGGATTTTTGCAAGCAAATTAGGATAAACGTCCACATTTAGACGTTTCCAGAATTTGGAAGCAAACGCTAATCTGGAGCGTACTGTGAGTAGACCTGGATGGCCTTACTTTATTATTTGTTTTGTTTATCTTATGAATTGAGTGATTATGAATAATTATGAATGTGATTTGATTGTTGAATTCCGGACAATGAAGGTCCGATGATTGTGATATGTGAATGAGATATTGAAGTGCTAATTGTATGTGAATGTGACAAACTAAATGCTTCATGAAATAAATGCATGATCAAAAAGTATTTTTCTACATAAATGTTAAATACCGGACTAAGGTCCGATGATATGTGAAAGTGAATAAGTGATCATATGTGATGGACGCATTTCACTCCATGAATGTATAAAAGATAAAGGCAGTTGTGACCAGAGTAGCCAATGTGAAAAGAGTTTTAAGCTCAGTTATGCGCATTAGAGACTCAGGCTCAACGTTTAATGAGCCCGGTATCTCCATTGGATACGAGACAGTTATCAATGAGCCTAGTATCCAAAATAGATACGGGACAATTTAGGCACTCGGTCACAACAAAGTAACAAATGAAAAGTGAGTCTCATGTGCACTGCATATGCATGATATGAATTATTTTAATGTGTTGAATATAAAATGTGAAATGATGGATCCAGTGTATGTGATTTAATATGATTATCAAATAAATGATGTGAATTGTGTGTTATATGATCGAGTGAGGCATCGATGATGGTCACTGAGTTCGCAAAACTCACCCAAAATTTGCAACTATTTTTTAGGCTCAGGAGAGTTACCCTGTTGGACAAACGGAAGTATAGTATAGCCATTGCATTCAAGTAAAAGGTAGAGGTCGGGATCAGTTGGCATCTGCATTTATACTTTCTTATTTATATATTCCGCAATTTCTGTATAATATGTATTTGAATATGTTTCTACATGTAATAACTTTCTATATTGGAAAGGTTTGTAAATGAGAATGAATTGGGAGCGTAGTGTCAACAAATGTGGTTTTTTTTAGTTATGAAAGAAAAGATTAGGCCCGATTTTGATTACTGATTTCTACATATGGTTATATTGTTTTATTGAAAAATATATTAGTAATGAGTTTGATAGTTCTAGTATGCCACTCTTGCGGGATCCGCACTTGAACATCACTTAGGATGTCGAGTACGTGTCTCGAGAGGGTGGGGTGTTACAATGTGGTATCAAAGCCTAGAATTAGTATCTTACATGGGCATTTTCGAAATATATGTCAAGTTACACGCATTTTAGTCATGTCATTACAGACAGCGACCACTGATCCCCAGTCTGAATCACATGCATGAACATTCCTTAAGAGTTTGAAATGTTAAAAGCACTGAGAAGAATGATGATCTATCAGAATGCGAGGAAATGAAGGTTTATGGACATTTAGAAATGAGAAATAGTATCTGGTTCTATATGATAGATAAAGATTCACTGCATTTGTACGTGTTGTTGTATTATTAAACATGATATCAATATTGTACTATGATGGTATACCCTTGAATGTGATATAGATGTGAATATATTGTCGTGGATTGTTTGAGGAGAATGGGGGTATAAGTAGAAATGATGAGATTAAAGTGTACAAGCTAGGTTGAAAGAAAATAAGTTTTTCTGTGGCCTTGAATGGTTGAACTTGGACTTAAAATGGTTGTTTGAATATCGTAATAAGAGTTTATGATTCAGTATAAGAATATGCCTGTGGAATTGAGATTAGAATTTCATAATGGTTATGCCTCTGTAATTCTGAATTGATTGAGGATATACATATGGAAGATGAAATAAATGACAATAGAAAGATGAGATAAAAATGAGGAAAGAATAAAATGGAAATGAAATAGACATGAATGACCTTACATGAGATGAATGATATATAGTATGAAGAAAGTTAGAAATACGTATAAGATGGGGTTTTATGTATGAATGCGATTAAGAAAAAGATGATGAATCAAATGAGATGAGTTAATGTCCTCAAAATGGTAGTTGAATTATTATGAAATGATGTAGCAATAAAAGAGGTAAATTCTAGAAAATTAGAGTAGAATTGATGTTAGTAAGTGTGTTAATGTGAGGAGGAAAGTGCAGGGCACGATGGTGGCTTGACAAAAAATAATAATAATAAATTTCTGTCACGACCGTGGTAAGAATAAAGAGAGAAATGTTGTCTAGGATCAATTAAGATCAAAGTATCATTAGTGTATGATATAAATTGGTGATTTATCAGAAATAAAGCTCTGGATAGAATGGGATGACCCTGATGATACACATCTAAGCATATGTGACAATAATGGTGTCTACTACATCATTGAGTTTTGATGAATAAAACATTATGACTGTGTATAAAATGATAGAAATTGATCTTCTTGAGGTACTAAGAATGATCGATCAGCGATGATAACGACAGTTGACTGATAAGGATTATATGAATAGTATCGATGATAGTAGCAAGAAATCTTCTTTCAAAGAAAAATTTCCCTGAATTAGGTTGAGTCGATAAAATGATTGAAATTAAGAATGATAAATGAAGGAACAAATCGGAAATGAATATGCAATGAATCAACAGTGAATATTGGAGGTAGAATATGCTAGTAAGAGTGTATGCATTTTGTTGATATAAAGTATCCAACTATGTGATTGGTTTCTTAAATTTGAGGTGACATTAAGTATAAGAGATACAAATAAGATATGATGAATGTGTTACCAACACAGGAAGTTAATATTGTAAATAAATTGAAATGTGTGGAGAAACTAGTATGAATAAGAAGACATTAGAATAAATCCATGCGAAAATTAGAGAAAATCAAATGAATTAAGAAAAAATCATTTGAGAGAAGAAGTCAATTGAGAAACTGAAAATAATATAAGAGAGTATTACCTCATTGAGGAGTTAGATACTTAAAGAATTACGAGAACAAATCATGGGCACAAAGAGTTTTGGGTTATATCTGTTGGAGTTAACAATGCCCCCGACAGTATTATGGTATTGAAGATTAAAGTGATCCAAGCAAAATTGTAACAATTAGTGACTATGATCATAGATGGTATTTTGAGTGTATTCGAAAAGTAAAGAGAATATATTGTATACTAGAGGAAAATTATGTAAATCATTTGAGTGATCAATGAAAAAGAAAAAGAAGAATTTTTGAGGAAATTATAACACCAATGTTAATTATATCGCTTTGATTTGCAGATTATGCAGTATATAAAGAAGTTTCCCATTAGAGATTAAGATGCAATCTGTTGCAATATTATAAAGTGATTTTGTGTACATAGGGACAATTATAGCCTCATAAGCTAAATTTTGATACAGAATTTGAAACTTGCTGCAATAGTAATTGCTTTGAAAACTGGGAGACAGTATAGGTACAGAAACATTTTAGATATCTATGAATATACAAATAAGTAAAGATTGAGCTAATTATTGAGTTTGAAAGAATTGAATACGAGACTGAGATAATGGATAAAAGCACCGAAAGATTATAATGGTAGAAATGAGTACTATCCCAATGAGCTAGTGTGTATCTGCTGCATTGAACAGAAAATTTAATAGCAGTGTATCACAAATTTGGATATTGAGGTTATAAAATCTAGTGCAATAAAAAGCATAAAATGTTGAGTTGAAATTTGGGCAAATCCAAGTACTATTAGCCATTAAAGTTTAAGATCAATTATGCAGGAATAGATCAACAAAGCCCAAATTAAGGATTTAGAAATTGTGAATCTTAGTGAAGAAATTGAGAATGAATTTAAAGTTTTGAGTTTGAATAGGAAGAATGATATTTTGTGATTGAAATAAGAAGAACTTGTGCGCAATAAAGATGATTGAGCAAAGAGATTACTAGAGAAAGCAAGTAACAACCTAAGCTAGACATCCTAATAAGAATACGCCAAAATAGTATTTAGCTGCTAAGGATGTAGAAACAAGTGAGTCAATGTTTGAATTACCAACAGTCCTAACTGTTGGAGATATGCTTAAAGCTTATATGTTTGGAGTTCATAGGAATATGAGATCAATGTATAGTTCAAATTGACTATAGGCATAACAATCGTTATCACAATGCTATCATTAGAATACTATATGAGGCGTTATATGACAAAAAGAGTTGTTCGCCTTTACATTGAATTATGAGGGCCTAAAAATGGTTAAAGACTAGAATAAATTCAAGATACTGTAGCATATGGAATGAATCTGTAATAGAAATTAAGTGGCTTATGGAAGATGAATGAATTTGATGGATCAACATCAAGGTTATGGAGTATAGTGAAATAGACATAAGAGTTGAATGTATTAACACTGAAGAGAAGTGAATTATAGAAGGAAAGATGAAGTGTTTTTGTGAGTACCACCTTAGCAATGTGTGCTCATATTCAGAGAAAGGATAAGCTAAGCTATTATGAATTGGTCTATACGAAAATTATTATGTGTTAGTGTTACTGATAAAAGATGTATTGTTGGCCTACGAAGTGAAAATTTGAATTATATCGATGAAATAGTCAAGATAGTGTGATATTTAAACAAGTGATTGAGAGACATATTGAGTCTATCAACTGTGATCCTTTGGAAGAACATATTTGAGTGGTGAAATATATGGAAAACGGAGGAGTATATGAGAAAATAATAACCCTACCTTATTGATCAATCAGATTTAATTTCGATGATGAAATTTATTAAGGAGGGGAGAAATGTAACATCTCGTTCCTATACTAAGGGTTAGAACCAGAAAATTTGGTATATATGAGCTCAAAGACAGATTAAGAAAATACATTTTCATGCTCATGCATAATGTTAGCATATACGCACATAAATATTGAATCTTTGCACATAAAAATAATTGTACATGCATTCATTGACAATATCCAAATATAATTGATTTTAAATATGATTTATTGAGAATGAGGAGTAGAGGGAGAAGAAAGTGTGATCTTTGTATGAGTTATGTTAAAGTAAGATTTGGAAACAAAATTGGTAGTTGATCTGGAAAATATAGCAGCAACATGATTCTGAATATGATTATGTGTTTTAACCATAACTTTAGTTATCCAAATGATAAGATTCTTGGTTTGGATTAAACTAGAGAAATATGGTTACATTTGTTATGAAGACATCGAATTTAAATTCTGTCTTTAAGAGTCTCAAAATTTATCATGAAGTTGAGAACTGGGTGCAGTACAGTGGTGGATGAATGTATAAGTTGTGTTATATTTTGAGTGTTTATGATCAAGTAGGGAATATGAAATATGTATGGACGATTGTTAAGTCGAAATGTGAATTAATTAAGGATGAGGTTAAGTTGGAATTAGATATATGTGAAGAAGTTACTTGAGATGATGATTCTTGAACATTAATTGTTGATATATATATATATATATATATATATAAGGGAGATGTTATGGAAAAGAAAGATAGGAATTATGAACGATGAGATGTAGTTTGAATGGGATGAGTCAAATGAGTGGAGATTTGGAGTTTAATGAAGTCACCTTGGTAGTTGAATGGTTATGCTCAAGAAATCCCAAGTGTGTACAGTGAAATCTTCAAGTCTTCCACAGGGGCAGAATCCGTGTTCTGACTTCAATAGAAAAACTATATTGATCTAGGCTAAATTAGACAAGGTTGTCTTCTAGAAAGTTATAGCCTATCTTTATAGCTTTGCAACTGGAGCTGAAAGTTATAATCTTTATAAGTGGAGATGTTCTGGAAAGTGTAGATAGTGATTCAGAACTCTTGGTGATGTGAGGAAGACCCAGTAGAAACATCTTCTTATGCACTGTTCATCTTCTTATGCACTGTTCAACTTCTTATGCACTGTGCATCTTCTTATGCACTGTTCATCTTATGCATTGTGCATCTTCTTATGCACTGTTCATCTTCTATGCACTATAGACTGAAATATCTTCTATCCACTGTAGAGTGAATCATCTACCCTATATTCTGGTCCAATTTTGACCCTCTAGATGATAGAATCTATCTTTAAGGTCTTCATGAAATTTGTATATCTAGAAGTCATCTTTCAAATCTTCTAAGAATGACCTTGATCCGACATCTATATAGAAAGTTACGCCAATTATTCCAAAATAGGTCC
The DNA here is from genome assembly GCA_025629825.1 of Erythroxylum guanchezii. Taxonomy (NCBI): domain Eukaryota; kingdom Viridiplantae; phylum Streptophyta; class Magnoliopsida; order Malpighiales; family Erythroxylaceae; genus Erythroxylum; species Erythroxylum guanchezii. The sequence goes on along the minus strand of JAOTAX010140920.1, from coordinate 8,678 downwards.
TAGACTAAAACCTTCCTTCTTATCCACTATAGACTGAATTGTCTACCCTATCATCTGGTCCAATTCTGACCCTCTAGATGATAGAATCTATCTTAAAGGTCTTCATAAAATTTGTAGATATTGAAGTTCTCTTTCAAATCATCTAAAAATGACCTTGATCCGACATATGTACGGAAAGTTATGCTAATTGTCCCAAATCATCTGATCTTTTGTCTGGTTTCGTCTGACCTTTCATCTGGGATCGTCTTACTCTATTGTCTAGTCCAATTCTGACCCTCTAGATGAGAGAATCTATCATCGGTGTCTTCATGAAATTCTAGATATAGAAGTCCTCTTTGAAACAGTCCTAAGACAATCCTAATCCAACATCTCTAGTCAAAGTTATGCCATTTTTCCCAAAATAGGTTCAATATGATTGAGGACATAATCATGTTCAATTCTTTCAACCATAACTTCACCATACGATCTCCAAATGAAGTGATTCTTGAACCAATAGATTCCTAACACATTTTTTTTATCTCTACATAAAAATTGGTAGCATTATGTATTGATTTAAAAAAGGTTGATTGAAGGAAAAATGAGGGAATCAGTTGGAATAGTATGAACTGTTATGATTCCACCGAACATGCTAGGGTATTTTGGTTATATCTTGATCTTTATTCATCAAAATGAGATGATTTCTGATTTTTAGTAAACTAGAGACATAGGCTTACAAATCATATGAAGAAGTCGAATTGTAATCCAGTCTCTAAGATGTTCAATTTTGGGATGGAAGTTGTGCATAGTATATTATTTTAGAATAGTAACAGTCCAAAAATGTTTGGGGTCTAACTTTCGTATTTCTAAACCAAATTGAATGATTTTGGTGTCATTAGAAACTTAAGACAATGGGGAACATTTTTCTAGAGAAATTGTTATCAAATTACTTCATCTTCCTTGTCAGAATGTTCAAGGGTATTTTTGGTAAGACACTTAAGCATAAAAGACATAATGCATAAATGGAAGGGCAAATTGGACAATTTTGAATCATTAAGGCCATGATTGAAAGAAGAAGTGTTGTCTTGCTTTTAAATGAAGAAGAAAAACGTGAATTGAGGAATAGAAGGAGAGAATAACGAAAATGAGAAAGAAAGAGAAAGAGAGTTTGGTGGTTTAAGAGAAGAGAAAAGAGTTGAGCTAGGGTTAATTTTTCTTAGTCTTCAAGAGAGATTTTGGAGCTGTTCAAAAAAAAAAAAAAAAAGAAGAGGAAGAAAAGAGCTTCCATTTGAGCTAAAGATCTCTTCATTTGGTGAAGAATCAAGGTAAGATCATTTTGAACCTTTTGGATTTTTGGAAGGAATTTAGTTTATGGAGTTTAGAAAATGCTTGGGTTTAAGTATTCTAGAATCAATTTTAGTGATTTGGTATGGAGGGATTTTACATCGAATTCCTATTGAATGAGACTTGGTTTGTTTTAGGGAACTAAGAGAGTCCTACCTAAGAGCAAGGGGAAAGACAACCTTGACTTGAATTTTTGCAAGCAAATTAGGATAAACGTCTGCATTTAGACGTTTCCAGAATTTGGAAGCAAATGTTAATCTGGAGCGTACTTTGAGTAGACCTAGATGGTCTTACTTTATTGTTTGTTTTTTTAAATCTTATGAATTTAGTGATTATGAATAATTGTGAACGTGATTTAATTGTTGAATTCCAAACAATGAAGGTCCGATGATCGTGATATGTGAATGAGATATTGAAGTACTAATTGTATGTGAATATAACAAACTAAATGCTTCATGACATGAATGCATGATTACAAAGTGTTTTTCTACATAAATGTTGAATACCGGACTAAGGTCCGATGATATGTGAAAGTGAATAAGTGATCATATGTGATGGACGCATTTCACTCTATGAATGCATAAAAGATAAAGGCAGTTGTGACTAGAGTAGCTAATGTGAAAAGAGCTTTAAGCTTAGTTATACGCATTAAAGCCTCAGGCTCAACGTTTAATGATCCTGGTATCCCTAATAGATATGAGACAGTTATCAATGAGCCCGATATCCAAAATAGATACGGGACAGTTTAAGCACTTGGTCACAACAAAGTAACAAATGAAAAGTGAGTCTTATTTGCACTGCATATGCATGATATGAATGATTTTAATATGTTGAATGTAAAATGTAAAACGATGGATCCAGTGTATGTGATTTAATATGATTATCAAATAAATGATGTGAATTGTGTGTTATGTGACCGAGTGAGCCATCGATGATGGTCACTCACCGAGTTCGTAAAACTTACCCAAAATTTGCAACTATTTTTCAGGCTTAGGAGAGTTACCCCGTTGGACAAACGGAGGTATAGCCATTGCATTCAGGTAAGAGGTAGAGGTCAGGACTAGTTGGAGTCTACATTTATACTTTCTTATTTTTGTATTCCGTAATTTCTATATACTGTGTATTTGAATATGTTTCTACATGTAATAACTTTCTATATTGGAAAGGTATGTAAATGAAAATGAATTGGGAGCGTAGTGTCAACAAATGTGAATTTTTTTATGTTATGAAAGAAAAGATTGGGCCCGATTTTGATTACCGATTTCTGCATATGTTTATATTGTTTTATTAAAAAATATATATATTAGTAATGAGTTTTACCGTTTTAGCATGCCACCCTTGTGGGATCCGCACTCACCACTCGGACATCACTTAAGATGTCGAGTATGTGTCTCGAAAGGGTGGGGTGTTACACAACTCGCCCTAGCCACCAAGCCAATCAATGCCCCACAGTCATTGCAACTCAAACCATGCTTAATCTTTACTTGGTTAATTTACCTTACTTCCTTGGTTCCTTTGGCATGCCTAATCCATGCTAGATGTTGGCCAAGGCTCACTAATGCAAGAAAAAAGGGTCCTGCAATGTTAAGGGGCTAACAAACTACTCTCACTAGACGAACCCGATGCCCTTGTCAAAACAAAATGAAGGTAGTCATTTACTTAGTCTTCGAATTGCCACAAGGTTGTGTCTTTCTCCCAAGTAGTTTCTGAGACTGGCTTATTCTTCTACTGAATTAGGAACTCCATCCTTCGAATCTTCTTGTGTTGCTCCAATATTTGATGATCTAAAATCTTCTCAATTTGCTCATTGAATTGTTTCCTTACCGTCGGTAGAGCTCTTTTTACTTGACTTCTTTTAGGATATGTTAAATCCTCATGATATGGTGTAAGGAAACTCACATGAAAAGTAGGATGCACCTTTAAACACTCAGGTAACTTGAGGCGATAAGCTACCTTTCTGCTCGATGCAAAGATTTCCTTTCTACTCGATGCATCTGCCACATTATTATGTCTCCTCGATTTGTGCTCCTATATAAATTCATATTCGGTAAGAAACCCTTTCCACCGGGCTTGCCTTGTAGATAGTTTCTTTTAAGCCCTGAAAAAGATATTAGCAACGTTGTCCATACAAACCACAAACCTGGTACCCAATAAGTAAACCGGTCAAGCTTCTAGATAATGTATTACTTGCCACATCTCCTTCTCACATGTCGAGTATCATTGCTCAACATCATTAAGCTTGCGACTTTCAAATGCCACTGGATGTCCTTCTTGCACCAAGACTCCGCTAATAGCTTTCTCTGAAACATCTATGTGTACCTCGAAAGGGAGATCGAAGTTGGGTAACTTCAATATAGGTTTAGTTGAAATGGCAACTGCCAACTTCTCAAAGGCTTCTTAACATGCTTCTGACCAACGCTGCTTTTGTTTTTACTTCAATAAGTCGGTCAATGGTGATGCCTTCTTCGATTATCCCATAATAAATCGACGACAGTCGTTCACCAAGCCAAGAAAGCTCCTAAGTTCCTTTATCGTCTTTGGAACCTGCTAATCAACAATAGCTTGTACCTTCTTCGGATCCATTTGCACTTGGCCCTTGCTTACCAAGTTTCCTAAAAACTTTATTTTCGGTTATGCAAATTCTCACTTCTCCATCTTTACAAAAACGTTTATGTTACCGTAACCTTTCAAATACCTTCCTCAAGTGTTGAATATGCTCTGTCATATTAGTGTTATAAACCACAATATTGTCTAAATAGACTACACAAAGTTGTCCAAAAAGTCATAACACACGTTATTCATTAAGTTGCAAAAAGTAGCAAGGGAATTAGTCAAGCCAAATGGCATAACTAAAAATTCATACGAGCCATTCCAAGTTACACAAGTCGTCTTTTGCTTATTACCTTCAACAATCCGTAATTGTCAATACCCACTTTGCAAGTCTAACTTCGTGAACACCGTTGCCCTTGATAATCTGTCGATCAAGTATTGAACTAAAGGAACAAGATATTTATTTGTAATAGTGACCTTGTTTAAAGCTGGATATTCAACACACATCCGTAAGGCTCCATTTTGCTTCTTTTGGAACAAAACTGGAGCTCCATAAGGGGCTTTCGATGGTTGGATGTACTTGCTTCCAATAATTCACCAAGCTGCTTTCGTAGTTCCACAAACTCTAATGGTGACATCCGATAAAGGGTCGGGTAGGAGGAATTGCGTCTGGCATCAATTCGATCTTATAATCAATTTCATGAGGAGGAGGGGGAGTTTTTGGTAACTCCTTCGGCATCACATCCTTAAATTCCCTCAATACTCCTTACACCACATCCAGGACTTTTACCATATGGTCTTCCGTAATTTCCCACATGGCCATAAGATAAGTCTCCATGCCTTTCTTAAACTTAGAGTAATTGATGTAATATGAATTTTGATCATTCATAAACATTATACCTCCAAGATGTGGATATGGCACTGCCTTTTCCATCTTGAGAAAATCGATGCCCAAAATCGAATCAAAATCCTTGAGAGGTATCACCATCATGTTACACTTCCCATGCTAATTTCCCATACTCAAAGGAACATTGTATGCAGCTCCTACCATTGTTTGTGCTTTAGCTGTGGGAGTTTTTATTTTTGTAAGGGTCTTGCTAATTTTCAACCCTAGCTTTCGCACCATCCTTTCCGCAACAAAGGAATGAGTGGCACCTTTGTCCATAATAGTAGTGAGTTCCTTTCCATTGACTTGTATCTTAACATACATAAGGCGCTCAAATGGACTTACTTCTATGCTGACTGCATTGAGTAACCAGATAGGATTTAGCCTAGCTTCCAAGTTATTACTTTCACCATCCGCATCTGCTATTGAGGCATTCAATTTCTCTTTCTTGGGCAGTCATGGGCATAGTGAGGGCCATTGCATAAGAAACAAGCACGATTTTTCTTAGAAGACTTCTCACCTTGTTTAGGTTACCCGGTTTGTTTGGATTTCCATTTGTGATCATTCTACTTTTTCTCACCACGATCTTTCTTCTTTTTTTCCTTTATACTTCTCTTGTAAGTGCCTTTCAATTTTTGAAAAGAGGAAGAGGCCTTATTTTCCTTTGACAGTCTGAAATCTACCAAAGCATCTGCAGCCACAATTGTACCCATAACGTCTTTGACGTTTTGCCTTTACAACTCCATTTGTGCCCAAGGTTGTAATTTTGACATGAAGTTAAATAGTTTGTCCTCATCTAACATATTCTCAATATTAGCATTAAGAAACTAAATTTCTTGACATAATCCCTTATTAAACCATCATGCTTCAACTATTTCAAGAAGTCCCTTACAAGACAAGTAGTATTGTTGGAAGGAATTGATACTTCAGCCCCTTTTTCATCCTCTCCCATATATCAACAAGAGGACGACCAACATTAATTTCAACAGAGGTTTGAATACCCTTAGCATTTTGAATACCCTTAAAGACTTTTGGCTCATGCACCTTTAACATGGTGCTTTCAACATGTTCCATATCTATAGTTGCAATTGCACGTCTAAGGATAATCATCTCAAAATTAGCATCCTCTTGTGCTTTAAACAATTCAGCTACTTGATCTCACAATGCTTGGATTTGCCCTTCCAAAGCTTCAAAACGTGATTCATAAGATGGAACTTCTTCTTCACCAATAGGTAAAGGATCGATGAGCGCTTCCACCCTTATGACACGCTCCGTAAGATTACTACCACCATCCATTGAATCACCAACACGACTCTGATACCAACTATTACAAAGATTATGTAACGAACTCTAAGTTCGCTCACAAAATGCGCTAAAGTCTAAGTATAGTAGTTGAACTCCCATAATTAAACTCAACATTCCCAAATCCCTCATTTCTAAGGTGTTTCCCATAAAGGTAAAGTAAACCCCCGAAATTCACTAAGCCAACTTAATAGAATGGATAATAATAAGAAGAGAAAGATGCACATAGCCTTACAGTAAAATAGTCAACTTTTATATTACTCACAATTGATACAAAGGATACAAAGTGCCCACTTTCTCTAATGAATGAAGCCTTGCTCAAATGAGCTATTTATAGGCTTTGGGAGACTTGTTGGCAAGAATACAAGAAAGTGATCTTAAGGCCATTAAACCACTAACTTAGTTACTGGTTGACATCCTTAACCACTTTAGGCACTACTTTAGTGGGTGGTTTACATAACTTACCACTATCTCACTCCTAGGTCAAAGCAACATGTGTAAAATGATTATAAGACACCTCATCCATGTTTTTTTTTCATGTCATCCCGCTTTCTTGATGATTCATCCCACCAAATTTGCCGCGTCACTCATGATCTTTATCCAAAGGTGAAGGTTAGTCAAGTCTCGAGCCAATTCACATATGGTTTAACCAATGTGCACCCATAGTCTTGTTCTTTTATCCATGGTCTATCATTTGAGCACCATTTCATCCTTAGTCCCACCAAAGACGTCTTAGGCAAGCCCAACTCGCCCTAACCACCAAGCCAATCAATGCCTCACGGTCAACGCAACTTAAAACATGTTTGATCTTTACTTAATTAAGTTACCTTGGTTCCTTTGGCATGCCTTCCTCATGCCTAATTCATGTTAGACATTGGTCAAGGCTGACTAATACTAGCAAAAAGGGTCCTGCAATGTTAAGGGGCTAGCAAGTACTATAAGATTTCTCAAAAGGGCCAAAAAGGAGGCCTTTGGGTTAAAACATAAAACCAAAATGCACAAAATAATTATTAACACATTTTTCTTTTTTTGGTAGACGATAATTCATAAATAAGAAGGATAATTTGAATTCTCATATTTTCATTAAATTTAAAAATGTTTTCTTAACATCAAAATAATATTTATTTTAAATTTTAAATTGACATAATTATAACTTTATTTTACTTAGTATTTTTTTTTGAATCTTTTACTAATTGGACATTTTGGTTAAAGAAAAAAGGAAAGGGGATCTATAATCACTATTCCTTCTTACTCATAATTTTTTTTTGAGATTTAGGGATTATTGTTTATCTCTAACTAAATTATTTATTTTATGATAAATTAAGTATTTTATAAATGAAAACTATAGTATAACCAAAAGAACATGAAATTGTTGAAAAATTAGGGAAGGATACAATTTAATTCATAGCAAAATAATTACAAAACTTATTTGCATGATTTTTTTTCAAGTCACAAAATCGTAATTCGTACCATATTTTGAAACCTAATTTTTTTCTTTTCGTTTATCTCAAATTGTTTTTGAAATCAGGTCATCTCAACCACCGTAGCGCACAAATGTCCAACCTCTAATGATATCCATGAAACGTGTTGAGAAACTCTATAGCTATTGCAAAGAGGGTTAGGTTATAAATGATAGCTCCTTTAAATTTTAAGTCTATTTATAATAAGTTTTAGATATTATAGTAATTTAATTAAAATAAATTTTAATTTCAGTCAAATTTTAATTAGAATTACAAGTAATAATCAAATACTAATTATACTCAAATACGATCCAATATCTCATATTGATCCTTATTTATCACATATGTTATATTTAATTATAGTCTTTCAAACTTTACAATCAAGTCCAATTTGATTAAAATATCTTTTCTCTCTTCAATTCGTTCTTTATGTATGACCCAATGAGCTCCTAAATATGTTGGTAATGGATATAAATTATAATCATAAATCATATTTAGAATTAGATACATTTATATCTTTAAATTTATCTTTAATTATCTAATTAAACAATATATATTCATAGATCAATATTGGAGTCTAACAACACATCATGACCACCCAAATATTTAAAAATATCATAGTAGTTTTAACTAACCTTTTTATGCATGACTTGTTCGTATAATTCAATCATTTTATCATAGAATTTCATAAGTAGATGTACAACATAGAATTAATGTCTACTTGTAACGCCCCCTTACCGTAGGGTACATACCGGGATATCCGCAGGTCATTCCGGTACATATCCTACGACAAGAGAGAACTACGAACAATCATTACTATTCTTCACATGGCATCATAATAATAAAACATCAATATAAACATTACAACTTTTTAAAACCAAATCTTTTTCCATTTCATTACATCAAAATTAGTAATTTACAATTGTCATTGTTTACTGTCAGTACATTACTCCAAAACCTAGCACAATATGTTACAGAAACAAGGACAGTACAACACATCAGTCCTAACTAGGTCATCCCAAAAGTCCTAGCTGACCGACCTGTGAGCCATAACTTTTCTTGCCAACGCGACCTACACGGCTCAAAAGTCCCTCTGGAGCTAGGAGTCTACTCTCGAATCTGAAAAATAAGTTGCAATTTTGGGTGAGTTTGCGAACTCA
>JAOTAX010140780.1:0-16779 GCA_025629825.1 Erythroxylum guanchezii | reverse complement strand
ATCATTTATTATTGCTCAGAATGACACAGACCATCCTTGTGAAGCTAGCCTTGTGTACCTAGCCTCACAAGCATGGTTTGTCACAATCACATGTACATAAAACATGTATGGATATGTTATGTTGTTAAGAATGATGTTGATTGTTGATAAGTAGATGTTGTATGTGAGAATTGTAAATTTGGATCCTTGCTTCTTACAACCTATTAAGCAGGGTAAGGATTTAATCAGGCAAATGAATGGGTCATGTCGGATTTTTAGTAGAATATAGAAAAGTTGGGCTTACTACGAGTTTTGGTGGCATTAAGCCTACCCATTCCCTATTGCCAACACGACCCAAAAAGGTGGGTCGTGTCATGTTCAGTAAGCAAAAAGCTCTCGGGTGCACGATCGTGCATTTTTAAGCTTTATCAAAAATAAGTCACGGTCGTGCATCATAAGTGCATGGATGTGCACTCTAACTTAATCATGTCATGGGCATGCAACCTTCACGCACCCCTGCGCACACCAACAAGTCATGGCCATGCACACCCACTCGAACTATAACCCATTTCCGTCCCACTTTTATCACTCAATCTCTCTCAAATGAATTCACATTGTTATAATTTTTGGTGGAAAGGTAGATCAATGTGTTACGATTCTAATGATTCAAGTCTCATGTCATTTGGAGATCGGGAGAGCAAGATATGGCTAAAAGATCAAAAGAGGCAAAGAAGTCGTGATCGTGCATGAGCACGATCGTAAGTCTTCAATTGACTTTCAAAAGTCCAGAAGATAGAGGAAAGTCACGATCATGCAGAAGCACGATCGTGCTTTCCCACTTTCTCTTCCTCTTCTTCCTCTTTTGAAACTCTGCAACTTCTTCTTCTTTCTTCTTTTTTCCCCCTTAATTCTGCCATTTTTATTTCTGTTTTCCCTTAATTTCACTTCATTTTCAACTTTTATTTCAGCCTACCACACTCTTAAATGAGTTAAAAACCATAATTAAACCAAAATATCCAAACCAAAAAATTACTAACGCAACTCTTCATTTTTCTGCATTTTATTCATCTTTTTTTCCTCTCTCTCTATCTAACATTTCTAATTTGATTCTACTCCCATTTTCGACTTCCATTCAATTAAAATCATTCACAACAAAATCCAAAATCCATGCTTAAACAAAATCATAAAAAACAGAAGAAAAGTCATTCACGCATTTCACCATTCTCTGCACTTTCTTCACTGTCATTTTCCTATATTTTCATGTTCTACATTCTCTACAATCTCTTCCTCTAACTTTCATTTTAAATCACTTTCCCATATCATAACATCATCTTACACCTATTCCTCAACTCAAAATCCATTTTTTTTCATCTCTAAAAACTTTAAAAACTCACGTACATAGTGAATACACAACCATAACAGAGCATTTACTTGTTCTTTTCTCCAAATTTTTCTGCACTTAATCACACACGTTTTCTATGGTCTTTCAACTCCAAAATCATTTCTACACTATCTTATAGCATAATGATCATCAAAACCAAAAAAACAACAAATCCACATTTCATACTATATTCACGGTGAATATGAAAAATGTCCACTTTTCTCTTATTCATGTCAGGACAATAAATCACCATTTTTGTTTCATAAACCAACAACTCTAAGGGATTAACAAGATACTTACTTGATAAAACTCCAAAATCTTCAAAAAATCTAGAAGTCCTAATCTTCATGCAACTCCCGTATACCATTTTAGGGTTGGCAAGTTTCGATTTTTCTTAAGTCAAATGGAAGAAAACCGAAGTTGGGAGTAGCAATGAATAGATAAAAACAAGGTGTAGCTTTTCGGTGAAGGATTGATGAAAAACTCTATATAAAAGAGGCAACTTTGAAGAGGAAAGCTACAAGAGAGATGAAGACAAGAACATTAACTTGTCTTTCAAAGTTAAAATAACTTAACTTTAGACTTGGACACTTGTCCTATTCCTAAAGTCTTAGCTAGTTTCCTAACTAACTAGTTCTTATTGAACTCCATAACTCCCATCTTTTCATTCCAATTATCACCAAAATTTTCCAATAATATCTTCTCACAAATTCTAAAGTCATCTCCAAATTTTCAAAGTCATTTTCAAAATTCTCCAATATCATTTGGTTTCTTATTTCTATTTTCCATTATCCAATTTAGTTGCTAAGCACCACTTTTCCTAGTATAATAATATTTAACCTTTCCGGAAATTATTCCTAAAATTCACCAAGAACTAGTTCCATAACACCCATCTTTTCATTCCAATTATCGCCAAAATTTTCCAATAATATCTTCTCACAAATTCTAAAGTCATCTCCAAATTGTCAAAGTCATTTTCAAAACTCTCCAATATCATTTAGTTTCTTATTTCTATTTTCCATTTTCCAATTTACTAGCCAAGCGGTATTTTTCCTAGTATAATAATATTCAACCTTTTCGGAAATTATTCCTAAAATTTACCAAAATTCAAAATTACTAAACACACCTTATAATTAATTTTTCAATACACATAAACCACGATTCTCAACAAAAATAACATTTCACAATTCAATTATACCTGGAATTATCAATGAATGCATGTACAAATATTTTCATATGTAAAAATTTAATGTTCATGTGTATGTGTATATCATATAATGCATGAATGTAAAATGCATTTCTAATCTCTCCATAATCTCTCATATTTACTATTTTAGTCTCAACGTGGATAATGGGATGTTATAAAGAAACTAAGATTAGGTGAAACAAAAGATACCAGGATAAGTTTCCAATTAACAGATATATTGGTAAAGTATCATAGAGGTATTATTGAGGATATACTTGTTTATTTTCCTAATTAACTTTGCGATTCTTGATATAGAGGAGGATATAGCAGTATCTCTTATTTTAGGTCAATCCTTTTTAGCCACTCTTAGGTTTATTATTAATATTAGTGAGGACAAGTTACTACTTAGGGATGGAGACAAAGACGTATGATGTCATGAATGATTCCCTTAAATATATTGGTGCTGATTTTTCTATCAATATATTTGAAGATTTGGTTTTGCATGACTCTTTTTCTAAAGGTCTGCTAGAGCTATTTCTAGTTCAAGGTTAAAAAAAAAAGTTGAGAGACACCACACAATCAAAAAGTAGGTAGCTTAGAGGTTAAGGTACCTATAGTAAAAAAAGAAAAAACTTAATCACTATAATCTACCTTGATCATGTATGGGTATGTCAAGTCAAAGATGTTAAACATGTGTTAATTGGGTGGCAACCCAATAATTCAGATAGTTTTGATTAATTTGATAATGTTATTGCGATTATTTTAAGTTTTAGTTTAGGATTTCATTGATTTTCAGTCCATTTTAGGTTAGGTTACGAAGCATCCTTATTTCATTTTGCCTATTTTTTGTGTTTGTAGTATATGTTATTTGATTCTTTTGATTTTGAGAAATTTTTTTAACGTTTTTTGGAATTTTTAGGTGTACACGATCATGTACACTCCCATATACACAAAAATCAAATTTTGCATGTTTTACACGACTTTAGTTACTATGTAGGTCACTGGACATGGTTGCGTATATCCTTGGAGTTTTTAAAAATTTTCACACATGGTCAACGTAAATTACACGGGTGTAGGACATGCCCTTATAGCTCAATCATCTAGAATTATTAGATTATTTTGATGATTTATGTGTGGATTGGATGAAATTTGAAGTTGGGAATGTTAGTTTTTCTCACTATGTTATAAATTGTGATGGGTTTTTTTAGATTAGGCATAATTTTATATTTGTCTATGAATTAATTAATATTTGTTAGTTTAATTTCATAATTTTTTTATTTTGCATGATTTAGGGTTTAATTGCATGTGTAGTGGTTTAATTGTTTAATTTGATTTTAAATTTAAGAAATTGCCTTTAGTAATTGTAAAATTAATTTAATTTTGTATTTTAATTGCATTTCAATTATGTTATTAATTTGTCGTTATTTTAATTTCTAATTATTTTTAATTTAAATTGATTTTTAATTATGTGATTTTTCTTGATTACATAACATTGTGAGTTGATGTATAGATTAGGAGGTGCTGGAATAGATTGACTTGGCCTAGTAGGCTCAGGAGCTTATTAGTATTGGAGCACGATCCTGATTCTTCTAGATCATAGAGACCACATGTTGAGTGCTTAAATTTGAGGCATGCTTCATGTTCTTCGTGGAGAAAGGGCCACTACCATTGGGACAGACCAAACATCATACAATTTTGGATGCTTAGGGATATGATGAGGATGAGTTACATAGACTTCTCTAGAATGATGGGGCTCTACGATTAAGACTTCTTGGATACACAAAAGTTTATGATCCTTCAGATAGATTTTTTGTATGGGATGGATGCCTGTCATTTTTGACATAACATTAATGAAGGGGCAAATTACGACCTGAGTAAATCTAAGGCATCTACCCTATGTCATCCTGCACTTAAGTACATTAACAAGATTCTGAGTCATACACTCTGAGTGGGTGGTTAACAGTTTCGACATAGTAAGAGAACTAGATATACTTTACTTATGAAGTATGAGCAAGAGGATGCTAATACACTTAAGGCATACATTAACCTAGTATTTCTAGCATCAAAGTAAGGAGAAGACGGTAGGGATTATATACATTGGGAGTTGTCTAACAAAATTGGTGAGGAGGATAGAATTCTTCAGCTAATTATGACCGATGAAGCTTCTTGAAAACATGGTCTTCCTTAACTTGGACATGATGAAGAATATACACTTAGTTCATAGGAGATAGGGACCGATATTGAGCATATGGTGATCACCCCATTGTACCAAAGCAGCTACCGAGACATGACTCACCACCATTATAGACAGGAGGAGTAGAGCATCATAAGGTTTTTGATTTATCAAATTGTGCAGGATCGCCTAGGGCACTGACACCTATTGAGAGCAACAGAAGATTACTTGACTATAGAAGTATATGTGATAGTTACAAGCAATCCAACACACCATCCAAGTGTACTAGTAAGATCTTACAAAGCGCAAGACTAGAGACCTATAACAGATGCATGGAGTAGGTTATAATGCAGATGGCAGGACACTTCGAGATATTCGTACCACCTCCACGGTCTAGAGCAATCACGTCATCTGTGACTCCATAGCCCTATGATGCGTAGAGACCTGATGATCCTCCAATGACTAACATACCAAACTCACTGAAAGCTATAAAGGCAGTCTGATATACTTTATTCGGTTGTCTTTTGGTTCTTTTATTTTTCATATTTATTATTATGTAAATTTCTTTTATTTGTTGTTTTGATGTATCCAAACTTTACTATTGCAATGTCATTTTATTTTTGTTTTATTTTTATTTTTTTTCCTTTATCCTTTTTATTTTTTCTTTTATGAGGATGACCATATATAATATTAGATGGAATCTTCAATGAATTCAAAATTGTTAGTTTCTATTATTTAGGGAAATAATAAAATATTCCTTTCACACCTTTTTATGTTTACGTTGATAATATTTTTATATGCTTCTATTGCGTACATTAGGGTCAATGTACAATTCTAAATGTAAGGAAGGGGTTAAAGGAAATTTAAAGAAAATTTTTAAAATTTTAAACTTCTTAAGCTTATTATAATCTTTATTATTTATTCTCATTAACTTACATCCTGATTTAGTTAAAATTTGTCCATAACACTTTAGGTTATTATTGTTTATTGAATTAAATTAGTATGTAAAAGGATGAAGTTCTATTAGACTTACTTTTATAAGCCATATTTTTAGTAATCATCAAAATAGTTTATTTGAATGAAAATTGCATATTATTTACACATATAAAACCTTTTTATGAGTTTTTAAGCCTCTTTTATTTGATGCTCTTTTATTCTTTTTTGTGTGATATCATACATAGTTGAATGATTCTAGAAATTTATTTTGAAACCATATTTTTTAAATCTGGAGACATTAAAATGATAAAGGTACTTAGATTAACCCCTTGTTTTAGCTTATTTTCTTTGATTATTATCTAGCCTTTTTTTTATCGTTTAGGATTAACCACTTTTGAGACTTATCATTTTTATTGACTATAACCATGTTGATGGCCTTACCCTTTTTTTCTTGAAAAACTTCCATATTTTTGTAGGAATTTTCATTTACTTAATTGCTTGAAACTTGGATTATATTGAAGAATTTTAAAGAAAAGGTTCGACATTACTATAATTGTCAATACATGGTGATTGTTAAGTTTTTTTCCTTCTCAAGTGTTTCATTGTTATAATTTTGTATTCTCCAGAAAGTTGCTCGAAGAAGTTCAAAAGTTGAAAATTATGTATTGCAAACATATTAAAAAAGGAAAGAAGAAAAAGAAAAGTTGTGATATTTGTTAAAGAGTAAGAAGAATTGTTTATGTGCCAATGAAATTATTGATTACAAGACCTATGCTATAAAGAGCGAAGTTTTATTTGATCTTATATGTGTGAATTTTCTTTAATATTATTACCCTTCTTAGTTATCCTTCCCATACATTTACCTAAGCCTCATTACACCCTATTTAAAACGCTTTTTGATTTTTTTTTCTAGTTTACTTATTAGTTATGGAGATGTGATTTTATTACAAGCTTATTGTTAAGAATCCTCCTATGCAATGAGTTGACAGTTTGTTATACTTCCACCATAAACATATTGAGTGCATTAAGTGAAACCCTTGTGAGGGTGTGGAATTTGTTCTTTTGATTTTATAAAGATTATCAAAGCGGTTGCTATTGATATTGAATTATAAAAGTTAGTTATAGGATAATTTGAGCCCAATTGTAGATTAATTTGATTGATATTGCATGATAACTTTGGGAGTGGATAGATAGGGTAAGGTTAACAAGGGGTGAATGTTTTCAAGTTTAATGATTTGGATTATAATTTGCTTGAGGATAACCAAAAGTTCAAGTATGGGGCTAAACATTTAATATACTATTTTTCAATTCCCATATTTAGTTTGTTTTGCTTATTATTTGAGAGTTTTATGTTATTTTTTGGTACTTATTTTATTTCAAGTTTGTTTTTAGCTTATAATTGCCTTCATGGATCAAAAGAAGAGAAAGTTAGGTGAAATTAAGACAGAAAATAGAAAAAACTGAAGTTATTTTAAAGGTACTCACCTGTGTGATGAGATACACACTTGTGTGAGTAATATATAGGATCATATAAGTGATTGTGAATGTGTAAATCTTTGAAGATGTTATCTTTTACCTTTTTGAAGATACACACCTATGAAAGCTATATACATGACTTTTTTGCCAATGAAAGCTCTTAAGAACGTGTAAATCTATGATTCTAAAATCTTTTTGAGATAAACAGTCACTCATACGATCGTATGAATAATAGTGTATATTCCTAAAACCCTAATTCTACATTATTAAAGGCAATTATGAAGGAAAAACAAAAAGAGAAGAAGTTAGAGTCTGAATTAGAGGCAATGTTAGGTTTTGAGACGTAATTTTGAATTTAAGATGGCATAAAATATGAAGATTACTTTAGGGATTTGATAAAGAACAACTTTCTATCAATGTTTTAAGTGGATTACATTACATAAAAGGGGATATATATATATATATATATATATATATATATATATATATTCTTTTATTTTAAATTATTATTTGGAACTTTTGATGTTTGTTTATTCTATATTTTGTTTAATGCTTAGTTTGTTTAATGCTTAGGTATGCTGAACCATAAGTTAGGATGGATATTGTGGTTTGATCTTTTATTTAATCAATTTGATTGATTGGTTCATTGTGATTCAATTAAGAACTTTTATTCTTGAAGTAATATGTCAAAGATACTAGGTCAATATATGATTTCATATGATTAAGACCGAGAAATAATTTTGTATGAATAGATCTATCATGATTAGAAGTCGTATGCAAACCTAATGATAGGTTGACATAAATCCTCTGGATTAGGGTCAAACCTAATAATGAAATTCACAAATCAAGTAATTTAATCTTAGGGGTTCTAATTAGAAAGAAGTTTTAGTTTATCAAGGATTAGTTATTAATTGTCTTTAAAAAGATATTAACATAAGATAGAAATTTTTATGATTCAATGACCAATAATTGAATTTTATGATAATAGGTTAATACTTAAGAAATAATAGCAGGATTCATTACCTATGTATTAGTTATTTGATATTGCTTAATCGTAGCGTTATCTCTGTTTTAATCTATTATTTATGTTAAATTTTAGTTTAAATTAAATCATATAATTTTATTTTATTTTATTTTATTTTAAATTAAATCATCATCCTATTGTTTGTTTAAATGTTAAAAAAGGTTATTACTATTACTTGTAGTCCCTATGAGATTGCCACTCGATATTTGTAGAAACTAGACTATAGTTTGATACGTGTACTTTTTTGTAAGATTTATAGAGTAAAGATTAGGGCTCATATCAGAAACGATATTATTTTAGAAAGTTTACCAATCTGCTTCAGCTTAGACTTAGGCTCGGGCCACACCACACATTGTCATACCCACATACTAAAAAGATACTTACATATTGAGAAGATCAATTTCATAATAGATCACAAATACAACTGTGGGCTTATAGATCTATGTCTAATGTAGTTTATGTTAGTATTGTGCCCTAGGCCAATGGATATATGTGGTTCATGTATTAACATTATAACTTGTTAATAATATATTATGAGGTATTCCTTTTATATATGCATGTATGTTGTTTATGTAATGTGATTTTCCATGAATGGTATTAGGCTTATGTTATCACGTATGTGACTTGATATTAAAACCATAAGTATTATAACACTATTCTAAACTATCCCTGGTCGATCGTTATTGATGGAACAATAACGAATTAAGACTAGTATGTGTTCTGATTGATGATCACGTTTTACTGATCATGGATGTGAGTTATCAAATTAGAAACATAGATATATGTTAGAGAACATATATTGAACCGACCCATAAAGAGAACACTACATGGTTTCCTGTCATTAGTGATTCTCAATATGGTTTGACTTTAGTCCTCTGACCTGAAGTCATCATGGTTCCCTACATGAGGAATTCGGTGTTTTGACATTAGACTAAGTTATTCTTAATCGAATAACAAGTAGTCTTATGTTGGACATTAAATGAATCATGCGGAGGGATGTGAATGACGTAGATGAGATTTGTACCTCTTTTAAATGAGAGATATATCATTTGGGCCTCTTGACAAGTATGACTGAAGAAATGCATGGTCGTGCTCAAATGAATTGATGAGGAGCCATCAATGTCATTTGTTATAATCAGTCAACTTAGGGATCAAGAAACTATGATTAATCAAAGGTTGACACGTACCATGCCTTGTGATTAATCTTGATATTGTGTTATAAAGGGACTGAGCTCATAACCATGGTTATAGGTTAAATCGTATTACCGATCCTCATTTGATTTGGGTAGTCATAATGTCTTGCTAGAGGCCGTTTATGACTTATGGGCCTTGAAATGTGATCAAGCCCATTGCTAACATCAAATGAGCCTACAAGGTTACACACAAAGAGTGATGTGATTTGGGCTTATTCTCTTAGGCCTAATTTATTAGGCATTGAATAAATATATGTGGATATATTTATTGGGCTGGATTGAATTAAGTTATCGGGCTTTTATTATATGAGATATAATGGGCCGAAACTTATTGGGCTTCAATGGGATTAGGTTTTCTGTATAAATAGAGAAAATTAGGTCTCATTAGAAAGAGAAGAAGGAGACGAAACCCTAGCCACCCTCCTAGAGAAAACTGTGCGGTGTTCGAAAAGAGTTTCAGGACGTGCTAATACACGATAGTCGCTGCCCAGATCATTCATACTCGTGTGGATACTAGTAGAGGTCATTCACGTATCGCAGTGTCTACGAATCCGAAAAAGAAACAACCAATCCGTGTCAAAAGGTATTTTCGTACAACCTGTGTAATTTTGGTTATACTTCATATTGTGTTATGGTCTTTGTCCGCAGTGTATTGTGAATACTCGGGTCATACGCGATCCAACAATTTAAAAAAAAAAGACTAATTACCTATAGCTTACATAAACAAATTCTAAATTTTCTCACTTGAAGAAAACTAGCTAGGATTTAATAACTTCTTTAAAAAATATTTAAAAATGACTTAATTGGGTAAAATGAAAAAACTTATTTAATTAGCATGCAACTTTAAAATATATCTCAATATAAAGAGTTCAATTCAATAAACCATAAATACTAGACCATGATAGTTAATATGATGTGATAAATATATAATCCATATAATCCCAAGGATAAATAAATCATTGATTAAACTTTTTAGTCGTTATTAATATAATGTGACTTGCACATGTAACAAATATAAACTATGCATACCCATATTTCAATCTCAAACTAATATCATAATCTCAAAATAGGATCCTTGATCCCTAAAGGAGATCATCAATCTCTTATAGAGATTAACTGATAAAAGTGGACACTTATATAAAGAGGCATTGACCATAAAGATAAATTATATAAATGAAGTCATAATCACATATCGAGATAAAAAGATAACATGTGGATGTGTATAACAAAATAACTACATGCATGCGTTTCAAATATCATAGTAATACAATCAAGTGTGGATTTGTAACTATACTAATCCAAAGTACTACAATAAATGTAATATAATAGTCACAAACTGTTACTAAATTTAAACATCATATGACAACATAATATCTACATTACATATATGTATGTATATGAAAATCAATAATCCTAAATTCCTTAATTAATGGGTCAACTAACATTTTTATAATGAAAATATACTTATAGACCATATCACAATTATTAGCCAATCCTCGTAACTAAAAATACTTAAGATTAGCATACTTGGAACCATTAGTGTTCTATGTATTCTTGGTAAATAATACACGA
This sequence comes from Erythroxylum guanchezii, assembly GCA_025629825.1. Classification (NCBI taxonomy): domain Eukaryota; kingdom Viridiplantae; phylum Streptophyta; class Magnoliopsida; order Malpighiales; family Erythroxylaceae; genus Erythroxylum; species Erythroxylum guanchezii. The sequence goes on along the minus strand of JAOTAX010140780.1, from coordinate 5,859 downwards.
TATGAACTATGAAAATGGATCCTAATGGGCATAAAAACCGAATTTAAAAACCTAAGCTTTCTAATAAAATTCTTCATCCAATTGGCATGTGCTCCTGCCTTATAATAACTTATAATATCAGTTTCCATAGTTTAAGTAGTCACATCAAATTTCTTAGAACTCTTCCAAGTGATAGCTCCTCTAATTATTATGAAAATATAAAATACACTCAACTTTTTATCATCATAACGTATGTCAAGATCAAAATCTCTATTTATCTCTAAATTCTCTACATTCATCTAAGACAATATATAAGATTTGATCTTGCATATATAGTGTAACACTTTCTTTGTTAAAACCTATTACTTATGACCACGATTTGCCAAGTAGGTCTAAGAACACTAACTATAAAAGAAATGTAAAGTCTAAGGCATACTTATTACTATACATCTCCTAACTGCACTATTATAAGGAATATAACTCATCCATGCTTTCTTCTCCTTATTATGAGGACACTACTCCTTAACTTATCACCTTATTATGAGCTATACGAGGCTTACAGTCTTGTATGCTAAAATTTTTAGTACTATATTAACATAATAATTTTCAGTTAGGTCCAAATCCTTCTTGGATATGTCCCTATAGATATTCACTTCAATAACAAATTATACCTCCTCAAGATCTTTTATATTAAAGTTATTTGAAGTTTTTTTTTTCACATTCTATAATATAGTAAAATCATTCTTGATAAGAAAAATATTATTCATATATAAAAAAACACAACTTTCTCCTATTAAACTTATAGTATACTCAAGAGTCGCGTGTGTTCTTAAAATCTAAACTTGTGGCCACTTGATAGAATTTTAATTACCATTATTATGATGTTTGGTTCAAACCATAAATTAAATTACTCAAATTTAAAAAATTTGTGTTAACAACTTTTCAGTTTAAATCACCGAAACTATTATATATACACCTAAACTATTATTTAAGAAAATTATCTTGACATCCATTTAGTGAAGCTCAAGATTAAATTGAGTGGTTAAAGACGCAATGATTTAAAATGAGACCTTATTTGAGATTGGTGAGAAAGTCTCTACGCATCACTTAGCCATAAGTGTCATGTTGAATCTTTTAACCTTGCCTTTAAAATCTCTTTAGTTTTGAACACCCATTTACATCCAACAAGTTTAAAACTATATGAATTATTTAGCAACTCTTAAGCATATTTATTGTTTATATAGAGTACATATTCTCTTATTACTTCATTATGGGTTTGAAGATAGACAATCTCTCTTATATCATTCTTTATTTAACCTAAATATACAACATGATCATCAAAGGGGTAGGCCTCCTATCTCTTTAGGAACATCTTATTGTTGTTTTAGGATCAGGTTAAGTATCTATCACAACTTGTTTAATAACATTTGTCATACCTATAATATCGTGAACTAAAAATCTAACCAAATTGTACTTATGAATCTCTAGAAGCACCTAAAGAACTATTTTATAAATAATAGGAATGTGTAATACTAGTAGCTTAGGCTCCTAAACTACTTCAACTCTTAGTGATACATCTTTTATATCATTCAATAGAAATTTTGTAGTCAATGTCTAAAAGACAATAACAAAAGATATTGTTACTAGTTATGTTGTTTTAGGAATAGGTGATGAACAATTTTGAATAAGGAAAAAGGTAAAACAACCCAGGTTATTATGGAAACTTATTCCTATATAGAGTTTCTGATATGCTTCAATTGGTTTTTTCAGCATTTTCTTCAAGCTTGCATTGCCACTTCGCACCGATCTATATTATAACCAAATAAGCATTTCCATTTTCTAGTATAAGTTTTCCACATTTGTTTGTCTTCGTCAATCTTTTTTCGATTACCCTTATTATCTCCCACCTTTGGTATGAAACAGAACCAAACAAATATTATTTTATTTTTAAATAGAGATTCTTGTTTTTGTCAGTATTTTCATGATTTTTAATTAGTTTCCATTGTCATTTTTGATGTGCAATGCAACCAAACTAGCATTTTCACTTGCCATTGGTATACCAACTAACCATTTCTACTTTCCAAGGGTATTTTTTGTTATCTCACTTGTAGTTTTTGATTTGGACAAAAGTGAACCTATAAGTTTTTATATCATAGTTAACTGTAACAATAATTAGTCCAATATCATTAATTATATTTCTTTTTAGAAATCATAGGACTACTATTGAAGATTATATTACAAACTACAATAATATGTCTACATTAGTTGTAATCATTTTGCTATTTAAAATTTTAAGGCCTGGATATACATGTATAAGATTCATGAGTGAGAATGTTTTTGTGAGATGTAATATACAAAGTTTTAGATGATTTTGTATTGTTTTATTGACAATTTATAATTCATATTTTACTATTAAACTTGTAAGTTAACTCAACAATTACTTTTTTAGAGTGAAATTTTTATTTGGCACAAGGGAAGAAGAGAATAAATAGGAGAACAAGGAAAATTTTGAAGTGCTTATGTATAAGAGGAAAGTTTCAATATGTGTGGTGTGAGAGTTGATATTTCAATTTGACACCCATGCAACTGGTATGGAGTAATTTTTTTTGGTATACGAGGAGGTTCTTTTATAATATGGTGGTATGCTTTGTATAATCTAGTGGTCTTGTTTGTGTAGCGTATTGGTATTTTTTAGTAATGTTGTGCTTTTTTTATACAATATAACATTGTAGTGGAGAGGAATAATAAAATGCAAAATCAACAGAGCTCTTAGTATGATGATTCCACTTAGTCTGGTAGAGAACACTAAGACAAAAGTGGTACTGGAAATAAGAATGAAGTTTGAAATTTTTTTTTAATGATATTTAATTTATGCCAAAAGTATGCAAGGTGTCATATGTTTTTTAGTTGCTATAAGGAGAGGAAGGAAATATGTGAAATAAGAGTTTAAAAGTAAACTAGTTATTTGTCATTAAGTCCAATTTCATAAATTAAAAGTATTGAATAGATTGAAAGTAAGACTAAGTAGAAGTATTGCTTGTAATGTTCAGGTACGTTGTTATAAGATTAAAGATATTTGGACCATAATCAAGTTTGAAGTGTGTATAACCATGATTTGATTCTATTTAAATAAGGTTTATTAGGAAAATCTATTGTTATAGGTATGAGGGTATAGAAATATGACATAAGTATGAAAGGATTGTCTTAATCATATACACATTCAGATGAGTAAGGATGAGGGAAAGAGGTGTGAAAGTGCTGCATAAGATGTTCAATAGAAAGAAAGAAAAGGATATTAGTTATTTCTAAAAAATTGACTATGGAGAGTAAAGAAGGCTAATGTATGTTTTTTAGTTAAATGAGATATGTTGAATTTGATAATATGTTCACATTTGATACCACATATCTTATCAATAACTAGAAAGGATGTTATTTTATACTTTTATTGGTGTAAATAATCATAATAGCCTATTTTACTTGGTTGTACACTATTGAGAAATGAGATGATCAATAATTTTTGTTAGCTTTTTCATATATAGATAAGATATATGAATGCATAATCACCTTATGTATTACTACATATGAGTGTAAGATTATAAGTAATCGTTAAGTTTGTATACCTGGGTATAAGACCTAGATTATGTTTTTAGCATATGTTTAAGAAAATATCTAAGAAATTTAACACCTATGAGAGTTATAAGAAATTGAAAGAGATATTTATTGATGTTATCCATGATGCCAACAAAATTAAGTGATTCATGAAAAAGTTGATTGAAATTATTTCTCTATTATTGTCGAGTTTGACAAAAGAAATAATTTATGGGTTTAGTATATATTTTATGAGCATTTAAGGTGGGGCTCTAGCCTATGTCAAGGATTAAATTTTGGCAAAAATATCAACAACACAAAGAAGTAAGGTTATAAATGCTTCAATGACTATATGTCTGTCTGTAGCTATTAAGACAATTTATTAAGTAATACAACAAATTAATTAGGAAAAAAATTAAGTATGAGATGGATTTTGATTACTTGTATTCAAGGAGAAGTGTTTCTTTAGTTACACAATTTGATATTAAGAAGGAATTTCTGAAGGTCTACACCAATTATGTGTTTCATATTATACAAGGCTAACTAACTAGTTTTTTATATTGCAAAATGTGCAAAACATAGACTGAAGGGAATAGCAAGTTATAGAAGGTTAAGCAACTTGGTGAAAGGAGTATTGATGTTGATTTATACACAATTACATTAAAGGACTCACCCCTATTAGAAAAAATGCAGTTATGAGTGGTTCAAATTTAAGAGAATTGTATATCGACACATGTTTGACTTTTGAGTAGGGTTAAGATAGAAAATATATCAAAATATCTTTTGTTAAGAGTTAACACAAGGATTTGGTTAAATGGTATACGAAGATAAAGATTGATAACGTTTAAGAGGATAATGATATTTGTATTAGTAGAATAAAGAAATTAAAATCGACTTTCTTTAAGACCCTTGATTATATGGTAGATAGTGAATCAAAATTAAATTACTTATATTATATGTTAGATGAAGCCAACAAAATTTACAAGTTTTAATATAACTGAGTTAAGGAATGTTCGTGACCATTATAGTAAAAATCAATATAGTACAAATTTAATACTTAGATGCATTGGGCATATATAACCCCTTCCAACAGTTGTTAGGTTGAAGGACCTAGTTTCCTTAAGGCCATGCAATAGGCCAAGAAAAAGAATGTTGAAATCTTAAGTGAAGGAGGTATAAAAGAAGCGACATGAAAAAAGAAGATTTTTTATTGAAGTTATATATTAGTAGTATTATTTTTAATACTCAATGTGACATTTATTTTTATGTGCAATATTACCAAATGATTTAATTAAAAGCTTTTATTTATTTGTTTTCATGTTATTAGTTGAGATTGTTGAAGACTGAGGAGGAATTTCCACATACATGTAACAATGACATTGAATCAATGGTTGGAATTATGAATGTTGATTAAATTTTATTTAATCAATAATTGTAATATGATGTATTATTTGGTAATTATTATATGTAAGTTTTCATGAAATTTTAGATTAGATAATTTATGAAATTGCTAATGCATTTGAGAATATATTTGGGATAAGATAAACTTTGTTTAAAAAAATTAAACAAGTGGTAAAGTCAAATTACTTAGTTGCTCTTATCCCTAAACAATGATGGAATTCACTAATAAGTTTAACTATCAAATATGGGGTGGTGGATTTAATATTATTGTTGGAGGTTGTGAAAAAAAGAACCAAAGGTTTAAATGAAAGATAATATATAACAATCAAAGTTTTATTCCTCTATTTATTTCTAATGTATATCATATTTTTCTTGAATGGAAGAATTCATTTAATATAAAGTAAAATCATCACAATTTGGAAAATCAATACTTTTCTTTTTATAAGTATAAGTCCTTACATAAACTTAATTTTGGTTTTGTACCCTCTAACAAATTGTATGTGAAGGCTATTCCAATCTTATAACTAGTTCTAGTCTAACTAATTTAAGCTTTTAGTACATCAGAAGATTTTGCGCCTATTTATTTCCATTTTATTTTTATTTTTCTATTTTTTCAAAGTTAGTAGAAAAACATATTTGTTTGTGTTTTTCTTTGTTTTTGCCTTTTGGTTTGGTTTCTTCCAGTTTTCAAAAATTATGAGAACCATAACAAATGCCTTTTATTTTCTATTTCTGTTTTTTCATAATCTGATTTACTATCAACTAAATAAATCTTATTTAATGAATAATATAATATAATTGTTGGACCCCGAACTTTTGGTGAAAATTAGAAATATTAAAATGAAATTAAATGAGAAAGAAATTGGTGAGAATTTAAGAAAATTTGATGAA
>JAOTAX010140770.1:0-16780 GCA_025629825.1 Erythroxylum guanchezii | reverse complement strand
TTTGGAATGATTTAAGAAATTGCAATAATGGTTGAATTCATTGTATTTGAAAGATTTGATAATTTCTATAATTGTTGTATCCTTTAAATGATTGAGAATATGTTATGTGAATTGGATTGACTTGGTGAAAATTTGATTGTTTTGTGAATTTTGGTTGAAATTGTGAATGACATTGTGTTTGAATATGTCATGCGTATAAAAATTAAGTTTTTGAATGGTGCCTTTGGGTAGTCCGATTTCATGTGTGAAATATTTGTTATGTGGGTTTGGTTAGGTCCCATAACAGGGTCAAGTGCACTTGTCTAGGCTTCGCCTGCCTGCCCGCTAGTGGCATTGGAGCTTCGTTACAGACTCCTATAAGTTCATGGCTACACTGGACCGCTATGCGGAAAAGTGTAGTACGTTCTGTTCACGACTGCACAGGACCGCTATGCGGGAATGTGCAGTACGTTCTGTTTTTGGACCAACCCAAACCATCCTGATGTGTTTATGTGTCTTTGATTTTGTTTATAATTATGGTGCATTCATGTTTTTGAAATTGATTATGAATGATTCGAAAAGTTGAAAAGTTTGAGAAATAAGCATTTATGAATGATTTGAAAAATTCATGATTTTTTGAGAAATAAACATTTGATGTCTTCCTACCGTGAGATTTCTGTAAACTAAAAATGAGTTTTGTTTTTTGAAAATGTTTTTGCTTATTTTTCTGTTATAAACATGTTATTCACGAGCTGTAAAGCTCACCCCCTTTCATCCCCACCTCTAGGTATAAAGAAGGAGATCGGATGAAAGAAAGTCAAGACGTTCGTTCGTTATGTATATGATTTGTTTTTAAGTTAATTTATTGTAAGATTTAGATCTTAGACATGTGAGAATTTTAGGACTTTTGTATCCTGTGTATTTTGGAGTTGTATCTTTGTATTTGCATCTGAGATATGGATTTATGTATATATTCGGATTTTGGATATTGATGTAGTATTGTAGATTGAAAATGCCATTAAAGTTTGTAATGCATTTATTTTGGAATGTGAATAATGAGTTATGGATTTTTGCGTATGGAATTGGGATAGACATGTGTGTATGGATATGGCATATATAGTATGTTTTGATTGTGTTTGGATTCCGGACAGGAGGTCCGATGATTTTGATGATTGAGAATTATTGAAGTGCTTTGGATATATGAATGTGTTTGATTGTGTTAGGATTCCGGATAAGAGGTCCGATGATTGTGATGGTTAGTCTGAATTATTGAAGTACTGTGTTTGTATGAATTGATGGTTATGATTAGTATATGAAGAATTAACTGGATTGAGGAATTGATGAATTTCAATTGGGACATTGAATTGTTTTGAATGATATTGAATGGAAAAAAAATTATACCGATTTGGATTAGTTTAGACCGAGTGTGTCCTTACAGCTTCCAACGTTTTTTTTAAGTATGCGTTTTCGGATGTCGGAGTTAAGAGTTTTGTCCTTAAGCGTTTTGTTTTCTTTGATTCCGAGCCTTTCGATTCCTTTGGTTTCCGCACGTGCTTTTGATTCCTTCGCTTTTTGATCCGATTTGATTTTCTTCGGAGTTCGCTCACTTTAACTTTCGCTTTGTGATTCGTTTGATCCGTTTTGTTATCACTTCCGCCATTTTTGTTTTTCATTTTATGTTTTGTTAAGCGGTTGGGTTTAGGTCCTAACATGAAGACCATAACTTTTGAGTCCTATTCCCAATTATTTCCTACTACATACCGATGGAAAGCTAGAAAGATTAATTATAACTTTCCAGAGGGCAACTTTGACTAATTTAGTCTAAATTAGTCCAATTTTTCCCCTGAATTTGGCACATAATTTCTACTCCTAGGAGAGACTTGGATTTTCGAAATGTGCAACTACCAAGGGACGTACACAACACATGGGGAACCTTTTGGTTCTAAAATCATTTGCTAAAAATCACAAAAGCTCAAACCTAGCTTTAATTACAAATTTACATCATAAATAAAGGCTTAACACAAAATACAACATATACAGAATGCTCAATGTTTACATGCTTATGCAGCTATCCAAAAGTGATCAAACTAACTTAGTTACAAAAGTTCATAATATCTTGGAGTTTCTGATGCCTTGCAAGGATTGCTACCCTTCTCGTTCTGCACTGGAGGAGGGAATAGTGGGGTGAGCTACACAACTTAGTGGCTAATATAAATATAGTCATTGGAAATTGACCACAAATTCATGCATGTGTATATGTAGGCCTATATTCAATAATTCCAGCAGCCTTCCATTCAATCAAGTAATTTAAGCTTTTGACCCATTTATCTCAAACTTTTAACACATAGCATAAACTTCAACCATTAAACATAACACTCAATTATGCACCAAACTTGACAATTCAATTATGCAATGCACAACCAATTGGCTTGAGGGTTCCATGGAAATATAATGGAGAAACCGAAGTTTACCCTATGAACAGAATGAGCCAATTTCGGAGCTCAAATGCCACAAGCGGGCAGTCGGGAGAAGGCTCTTGTCAACGTGCACGTGACGAACAGAATGGTTCCACTCTCGCCCAAACAAAAGCACATATTCATTTTCTCATATGCTCATACTTTATGCTTTGCCTTTTTTTTCATTTAATACAAAAGTCATGACCTCTTTTGAAGTATAACATAATCATAATCCAACATGTATTTTGTTTTCAGTTAAGTCACAACAATTCAATTTTAAGCAAAAATCCATTTTGAGAAATCATGTACACACACATAAGCAAGAATTTTCCTAATCACACAATAACCATAAATAAATTACCCACCTAATTAGCTTACAAAAATCCAAGTCAAGCTTGCCTGTCCCCTTGCTCTTGGGTAGGATTCCCTTAGTATCCTAAAACAACCAAGGTTCCATTTAAAACAATATTCCAATGAAATACATAAACTTCAAAAATCACAAAATTTCAAAAACATAAATTTAACTTAAAGTTAACCTACCCATACCCCATCTAGGCTAGAAAACTTAGGACCTAGCTTAGAAACCCTAAAATCAAATGGGTTCTCCTAATTCATCTCTCTAGCTCCTTCATCCTCAACACGACCTATTCCTTTAATAAGGCAAGAAAAAAGATGGTTAACCTACCTTAACAACTTGATTTCTCTTCTTTCACTGAAACCTCTCTTTTTCTCTCCTATTTTCGTTTTCACTCTCCTCCCCCTTCAATTCACGTTTTTCTCTTCTCAACAAGTAAGACAACATGTTCTTCTTCCATTTCTACGCTTAATGAGTCCAAAAAGTCCATTTTGCCCTTCCTTATAGGCTTATGTTCTTTTATGCTTAAATGATCTCTCAAAAATGTCCTTGAACATCCTTATTACATTAACACTTTAATTCCACTTACCCATTCGATAAATCCTACTAACTTTGACATAATTATAACTCCAACAATTAAATCTATCAAAACCTCAAAATTATTTTAACTCATGCTTAACCTAAAGAAAAATTTTCAGAGTCCAACAATAAAAGTATAAAATATAAAACAAAAACACATCAAATATGAGGTAAAATTATGATCATAAAATTGCATCTATCATATTTCCTCACACTTAAGTTTTAGTTTGTCCTCAAGCAGACCATAATCAAAATTATAAATTTTGCAACATCAATCCATCATCAATTTTAATTTGTCCATTCATACTATACACCACCATATCATATTGAGTCAAATTAACATACAATTAGAGTCAAGTTGTCCTAAAATTAACTTCCTAAGCAATAATAATATTAATCACATCAATAATTGAATTGAAATAAAAAGCATAAATCTTTACACCTTACCAAGATTTCACTCAACGCACTCAAGTGTTAGTGAAAAGCATCAAAACTTTGAAACAATGCATAGTAGGATCCTTCCCATAGGCTTGATATAAAATAGCATCTCCACCACTTATGTAAAAACTAGAAACATAAATCAAAAGGTCTTTGTGTAGGTTGTAATGAGGCTTAGGTATGGTATGAATGGGCTAATAAAAGGGGTCAAGTGAAGGAAATTTACTCAAAGAAATAGTACAAGATTTTTTTACAGGTATACATAAGTCCTTTCTTTATAAATCCATTAGTACTATATATTTATTCTTCTTTTTCTTTCTTTTCCTTCTTTCTTTCTTTCTTTTTATTTTTTAATGCTTTTCTTTTTCTTTTTTTCTTTCCACAATATTCATTTAGTAACACGATTTAAGAAATATTGGACCTTTCACAAATTTCATGTCTTAACAAGAACAAGTAAATAATGTAGATAACCTTCAAGGTTGAAAACAGTAAAAAGTATTCAAAGAAAATTAGGATAAAGGTTTATAATTTGAGTTTAAACAATGAGAAAGGCTAAGACTCAAATTGTTTATTCCTAAAGGTAAATTTGGGGTACAGTAATTTCAAAGAAATAGGCTAAGCAAGTTGGTAAGTCTAAATGCCTTCATCATACTAAAGCTTCTAATTCAAAAAATAGGGTCTTAACATGCATAATAAAAACAAGTTATAGAATTATCCTACCATGCATGATAAAACACATATGAAAAACTAAAAAGAGCTTTAAAAATTGGAAATTTTCTTTTTAGGCTCAAAAACTCACGAAAAATTTTTGGGCATATAAGTGTGTAAATGATATGCAATTTCATTTAACTTGAATATTTCAATGATTAAGAAAAATATGACTTAAGAAAACTAATTTTATTCTAACCATCATCCTTTTGCACACCAATTCAAGTCAATGATCAACAATAAAGTACAGCATTCATGGATAAATCTCAACCAATTCAAGATATTAGTTAATAAGACTTATAATCAAGATTATTATAAGCTTAAAGAAATCATGATAAGACTCATTAAACCCATCCCCACACTTAATTTTATACATTATCCTCAATGTATATAATACAAGTAAATATACAAGAGAGAGGGTTGTTTAGTACTTTCCTAATTTTGAAACTTTTCTGATTTGCATCGATCCAATATGAGACTAACATCCTTGTAAAATATGAAAGAAAAGTACAAAAAGAAACAAAAGAAATAACATAACAGAAAAAAAAAAATCCTATAGTAATATGAAAGGAAAAACAAGATATTATCAACATTGAAATAAAATTAAAAATCCTCTCATCCAACACTTCTTTAATGATGATAACTCGACGTATCCGGCACGTTTAACATAATCCTGTATCAATAATCAGCAGCTTATTTCCGCCCTTTTCTCCATAAGCGATTTCGACCTTGCAAATAACCTATATGTTGTAAGATAATAATAATGACATGATTTATCAAATTAATAAGTCCAATTTCAAACAATAATATCCTTCTTAAAGACAAACTATTAATGAAAGATGGAACAACAAAACTCTCTATATTATCAACTAACTCGAATAGTTTGTCTTCGACGAAGTGGGAACCTTCATACTTAAGGTCACTACTAACACCTCGTCAGTAGTTTCCTTACTTGGTTCTTCTACCATTTCTTCCTCAATCACCTCTATCCACTCTTCTTCTTCTTCTTGGACAAAGGCTTTTGCCTCATCTTCTTCAATTATCTTCTACTGCTCCTTTACTTTCTCTTCTTTAATGGAGGTTTCTTTGTCTTCTTCTTTAAGAAGTTCTTCTTGTAATGCCACTCAAATTATGAATCCAACCCTTACTTGTTCTTCTCTCTCGAATTCACATCGCTCAATTTTCATGACAACAAGGAGTTCCATTAATTTATTTGTAATTCTTAGTTCCTCTTCCTCTTCCTCTTCTGAGAGTTCATCTTCACACTAAGGGATATTGCCATTCCAAATTCATTAGGATCTATTTCATTAGGATCAGGCAAACTCCCTAGTTGTTTATTAAATAATATCTCTCCTAGCTAATCAATTTGATTCACCATATTATGTATATAAGCCTCTATTTCCTAATGCCTCGTGATTGATTCTTGAATAAACTCAATCATCACATCTTTTAAAGTAGTAGTTACATCCTCACCTTCTTGAAATGTATGTTTATTCATGAAATCAACTGTTACATCTTCTTCGCTCTAGGAAGGTTGGAAGCTCAAATTATTTTCATCATATACAAGTGAAGGAAGTCTCTTATCGAATTCATGTTGACTAGCTACTCTCTCTGTAAGGCATTCCATTAGTCGATCTGTAAATTTTTTTTTAAAGCTCTTTCTAAATTGTCCCTCCATTCATGATGCTATCTTTGACTTGTCTTCACTCTCGAATTTGTGTCGATCATCTTTCATTTCTGTAAGGATTTCCATTAATTTATTTTTCGGAGTTGGCTCATTATACGGAGATGCTTGGTGCTGTAAGTATTCAACTAGAGTGTGATTATTCCATCCATAGGCATAAGAGTTGCTTCATTATAAATTGTAGTTGTTCCCATAAATTTCACCATGAGGCTGATAGCATATGTTCAGTCATTCCCTTATATGTTTTGGTGCATGATTGTAGTGATAACTCCCACCAATGTCATAAAAAGGCCCAAATATCAATTGTGCTTCCGAAAACATACGACAACACCCCTTTCTCCAATATGGTGATGATATAGACCGTGAAGACATATTTTGACTCCTACAAAAGTCTTGCCTGCTCCATCCATTCACTGTGAGTTGTGGCTATGACTATGAATCGTAATTCCGACAATAAACCACAAACTCAAGATCAAGTAGAGAAATTCAAAAGATGATTAAATTAATAAAAAAAATACAATACGATAAAATAAAATAAAGAAAATAAATACAAAACAAAATTAAAATAAAAGAAAATTAAAACAAGGATAAAACAAGGATAAATGAAAATGGCTAGAGTAATAGCATTAAAGCTTTCCTAATATCAAAGCCCCCAGCAACGATGCCAAAAACTTAATTGGCTTATTTTGTGAGTTAGTCAATTATGTAATAACCACAACTGCACAGCTTAGTTGTAGCTAGTACAGGCAAGTATGAGTCGATTCCAGGAAGACGATGAATACTAGTAATTACCCTTCCCCTGTTATCTAGCCTAAGGTTGATTTTAGATTTTTAATTAAAAGAGACTAAATCTAAGCAAGTAAAAAAAGTAACAAAATTGAACAGATAATTTAAGAAGCACTAGGAAATTATTGATATCGAGTAATTAGTATCTAGGTTTTGAATCCCCCTAAACCTTTAATAGATTGACCTTTTATCATGCAATTGTTTTGATGACTTATTGGACCATGGAGACTCCTATAGTATGCTAGTATATGACCTTAAGTCGAGTAACAACTAATTTTAAGATTTCTAGCCGAATTACTCAGGTTAAATCTTATAGGCATTATCATTTTATGAATCCCTCTATTAAGTTTGTTCATAATCCAAAAGATTTATTTTATCCTATCTCTAGGGTTATAATCAACTCTTTACAATTACCATGGATCTATTCAAACCTAGGATTTCTCAATCACTATGTATGAAATCAGATTATGGCCTAATATTTCAAAACTCTAGAAGATAAATAAAACAAGTAATTGGATTGCAAAAATAAAACAAGTAATTGGATTGCAAAAAATTAAACAATCAATTGCATTAACAGAAAAATCAACACATGTTAAGGCATCGAAATAGGGTTCATCTAACCTAAATACTAATTGGACATTTAGTTACATATAATCATACACAAAATCAAACATACATTAAAAGAAAAACAAATAGAAAACAATGGGTTCATAATTCTAAATCTCCTTGATTGTCTTCTATCAAGTATTCTTTCAATGTACAGGCATGATCTTGTATTTCGATGGTTCTAATAATGATTTCTTCGTGTTTTCCTCTTCTTTGGACCAAAATCGTCCCTTCTAGGCGAACTTCACATCTAGAATCGCCTCTAAAGTCTCCTCCCTTCATTAGCCGTCGAAAACATCTTTTCATACTTAAAACTAGGGTTTCTAAGACTTACACAGTTTGGCACACGGCGGTGTAGCAAACTGTGTATGTCAAAAAACACCTAAAATTATGATTATGCACAGCCTGGACAAGTGCACGGTCGTGCATCACTTCTATGATTCAAATCTTCGTTTTATGCCGTCTTTTCATCTGAATTCTTCTCTTTTAAGTATATGAATGCAATTATAACCTATAAACACTCTTGGAGCACATTGAGTACCAAGTATACAATAAAAGTATTAAATATCAAGCAAAAACACATCAAATATGAGGTAAAATTATGATTATAATTGCATCTATCAAATATCCCCACACTTAAGTTTTTGCTTGTCATCAAGCAAACCATAATCAAAATTATAAATTTCACAACATCAATCCATCATCAATTTCAATTCATCCATTCACACTATACATCATCATCCTATATTGAGTCAAATTAGCATACAATTAGAGTCAAGTTGTCTTAAAATTAACTTCCTAAGCAATATTAATAGTAATCACATCAGCAATCACATTGAAATCAAAAGCATAAATCTTTACACCCTTACCAAGATTTCACTCAATACACTTAAATGTTTAGGGTGAAAAGCATCAAAACTTTCAAACAATGCATAGTAAAATCCTTACCATAGGCTTGTAATAAAATCACATCTCCACCACCTATGCACAAACTAGAAACAAAAATAAAAAAAATCTTTGTGTAGTTACGGTATGGGTGGGATAACAAAAAGGGTTAAGTGAAGGAAATTTACTCAAAGAAATAGTACAAGATTTGTTTACAGGTATACATAGGTCCTTTTATTATAAATCAATTGGTACTATAATTTATTCTTCTTTTTATTTCTTTTCCTTCTTTCTTTCTTTCTTTCTTTCTTTTTATTTTTTAATTCTTTTCTTTTTCTTGTTTTCTTTCCATAATATTCATTTAGTACCCCAATTTAAGAAATATTGAACCTTTCATAAATTTCATGACTTAACAAGAACAAGTAAATAAGTAAATAACCTTCAAGGTTGAAAACAGTAAAAAGTAATCAAAGAAAATTAGGATAAAGGTTTATAATTTGAGTTTAAACAATGAGAAAGGGTAAGACTCAACTTGTTTATTCCTAGAGGTAAATTTTGGGCATGGTAATTTCAAAGAAATAGGCTAAGCAAGTCGGTAAATCTAAATGCCTTCATCATACTAAAGCTACTAATTCAAAAAATTGAGTCTCAACATGCATAATAAAAACAACTTATAGAATTATCTTACCATGCACGATAGCACAATTATGAAAAAGTAAAAGGAGCTAAAAAATTGGAAATTTTCTTTTTAGGCTCAAAAACTAACAAAAAAATTTGGGTATAATTGTGTAAATAATACATATTTTCATTCAAATTGAATATTTCAATGATTACGAAAAATATGACTTTGAAAACTAATTTTATTTTAGCCATCATCCTTTTGCACACCAATTCAAGTCTATATTCAATAATAAAGTGTAGTGTTCATGGACAAATCTCAACCAATTCAAGATATCAATTAACAAAATTTATAATCAGGATTATAATAACTTAAAAAAATCATGATAAGATTCATTAAACCCGTCCTCACACTTAAAGTTGTACATTTTGATTTGGATCCATCTAATCTAAGACTAACATCCTTGCAAAATATGAAGGAAAAGGATAAAAAGAAAAAAGAATTAACATAATAAAAAATAAAATCATATACTTACATGAAAGGAAAAATAAGATATTATCAATATTGAAATAAAATTAAAACTAACTCATAAGTTGCCTCCTATGCAACGCTTCTTTAACATCGGTAGCTCGATGTATCCTACATGATCATTATCATCCTGGATAAAAAAATCAGTGGCTTATTTCCACCCTTTTCTCCACAAAGCAGTTTCATAGCCTGCAAACAAGCCACATGTTGTAAGATAATAATAAGGACATAATTTATCAAATTAATAAGTCTAATTTCAAACAATAATGCCCTTTTTAATGATAAACTGTTAATGAAAGAGGGAATAACAAAACTCCCTATACCATCAACAAACTCGAAAAGTTTGTCTTCGTGGAGGTGGGAACCCTTCTAATTTAAGGTCACTACCAACACCTCATCAATAGTTTTCTTAGTTAATCTACTAATTCTTCCTCAATCACCTCTATCCACTCTTCTTCTTCTTTTTAGACAAAGGTTTCTGGCTCATCTTCTTCAGTTATCTTCTATCGCTCCTCTACTTTCTCTTCTTGGATGGAGGTTTCTTTGTCTTCTTGTTTAGGAAGTCCTTCTTGTAATGTCACTCCAATTATGAATCCAACCCTTGCATTTTCTTCTCTCTCAAATTTGTGTCACTGAGTTTTCATGTCAACAAGGAGTTCCATTAATTTATATGTAATACTTGCTTCCTCTTCCTCTTTTTCTTCCAAGAGCTCATCTTCACTACTAAAGGTGATTGTCATTCCAATTTCGTTAGGATTTGTTTCATTAGGACTAGGTAAACTCCTTAGTTGTTTGTTGGATAATATCTTCGCTGGTTGATCGATTTGATTCACCATGTTCCGTATACGAACCTCTATTTCCTAATGGCTCATGTTTGATTCTTAAGTGAACTCAGTGATCACATCTTTCATTTTAGTAAGGATTTATATTAATTTATCTTCTAGAGTTGGCTTGTTGCCTAATGATGCTTAGTGTCGTAAGTATTCAACTGGAGCATGATTATTACATCCATAGTTATAAGAATTGCTCCATTTTGAATTGTAGTTGTTCCCATATATTGCACCATGAGGTCGATAAGATACGATCAGTCACTTTGTTATATGTGATTGTGCTCGACATTCATGATTATAGTGACAACTCCCACCAATGTCGTGACATGGCTTAAACATCGATTGCACTACTGCAAATATGCGAAAACACCCCTCTCTCCAATATGGTCATGATATAAATCGTGAAGATATATTTTGACTCCCATAAAAGTCTTGTCTGCTCCATCCTTTCAGTGTGAGTTCTGGCTATGACAATGAATTGTAATTCCTACAATAAACCACAAACTCAAGATCAAGTAAAGAAATTTAAAAGATAAATAAATAAATTAATATAAAATAAAATAAAATAAATACAAAAGCAAAATTAAAAGAAAAATAAAATAAAATAAAATAAAAACAAAGATAAAACAATATAAAATTAAAATGGCTAGAGCAATAACATTCAGGCTTTCCTAATATCAAAGTCCTCGACAACGGTGCCAAAAAATTGATTGACCTATTTTGTGAGTTGGTCAATTATGTAATAATCGCAAGTGCACGAGATAGCTGTAGCTAGTACCGAAAAGTATGGGTTGATCTGACGAAAACTATGAATATTAGCAATTATCCTTCCCCTATTATCTAGCTTAAAAGTTTATTTTAGATTTTTAATAAAACGAAACTAAAACTAAGTAAGTAAAAGAAAATAATTAACAAAATTGAATAGAGAATTTAGGAAGCACCAGGAAATTATGGATTTCGAGTAATTAGTATCTAGGTTTTGAATCCCCCTAAACTCTTAACAAATTGACCTTTTATCATTTAATTGTTTTGATGATTTATTGGACCGTGGAGACTCTTATGGTATGCTAGTAGCTGACCTAGAGTCTGTTAACAACTAATCCTAAGGTTTCTTACCGATTTACTTAAGTTAAATCATATAGGATTGCGTTATCGTTTTATGAATCCCTCTATTAGGTTTGACCCTAATCTAGAAGATTTATGTCATCCTTCTCTCGGCTTGCAATCAACTCTTTCCAATTACCATGGATCTATTCAAACCTAGGATTTCTCAATCGCTACATATGAAATCAAATTATGGTCTAATATTTCAGAACACTAAAACATAAATAAAACAAGAAATTAGATCGCAACAAATCAATCAATCAATTATATTAATAGAAAAATAAACACATGTTAAGGTATCGAAATAGGGTTCATCTAACCTAAATACTAACTGGATGGTTAGTTACACATAATCGAACTTGAACAAATATACAATAAAGAAAATTAAATAGAAAACAAAGAGTTCATAATTATAAATCTTCCTGATTGTCTTTTATCGAGTATTCTTGTGATGTAGAAGTATGATCCTGTATTGCAATGGATTTATTGATGATTTCTTCATGTTTTCCACTTCTCTAGACCAAAATCATCCCCTTCTAGATGAACTCTAAATCTTGAATCGCCTCTAAGAGTCTCCTCCCTTTATTAGCCACTAAAAACGTCTTTTTATATTAAAGCCTAAGGTTTCTATGACTTATAAGGTCTAGTACACGGCCATTTGTGTATGTCTAAAAACACCTTAAATTGCGATTCTGCACAGCCTGGACAAATGCACGGTCGTGCATCACTTCTATGCTTCAATTCTTCTTTCTATGTCACCTTTTTTTTCTAAATTCTTCTCCTTTAAGTCCATGAAAGCAATTATAACCTACAACCACACTTGAAGCACATTAAGTATCAAACATACAATAAAAGTATAAAATATCAAGAAAAAAAACATCAAATATGAGGTAAAATTATGATCATAATTGCATATATCATTTGTGTTCGAGCTTTTTTTTTTCAATTTTCATACTTTGGGTATAGTTTAAGCTTAGGCTACCCAATATGTCTTGACTAGAAACCTAAATATACTAAATGGAAATAGTGTTATTTTGAATAAAATGAGTTTGTTTTTTAAATTTAAATTAAACAAATAATTGAGCTAAACCTAAGCCTAATCGAGCTTTTACTGCCCAAGCTAGATTGAGCTTTAGCTTGGGCAATGAGTTTTAGGAATGATTCGGATTCGGTTTAGGCTTAAGCTTGATTACTTATTTTTGACACTTAGACTGAGCCCCCCACCCATTATAAAAACTAAACTATTCATCTGTAAGGTGGCTAAAGAAATCAAGTTTTTCTTCAAATCTAGAACATATCAGATACCACCTTATGTCTTAATATGTCATCAAATATCTTGATCATGACATATCTTATTTCAATGATTTTGAAAAATTTGTAATTCTCAACTAGACAATGCCAAAGTTTCTTAACATGTATGAAACAAACCAATCTTTATTTGGTGTTATTTAATGTGAGAAACTTATACCCAAAATTTATGAGTATTATAATTAATTTGTTAAAATGTATAATATGTATCATTATTACATTTTGATTCCTTGATCTGCATTATATTCTCAGACTCTAATGAATCATCAATTTCATTTTGTCACTTTGATCTTTCTTATTTAGATAGTCCCTCTTTATATGTATAGTTTGCTTGTACTTATAGGATTAGACTGTCATTATACCCTTATATTTAAATCTACAGTTACTTTTAGATGATTATCCTTACTCTGATCTATGCCATTATCTTAATTTCTTTTCACTCACTCTCCTTCAACTTAAGATTTTTAACTAATGTTGAGTCTCCATTTGTTGTAAGCCCATAATACATCAGTGATGTCCTCCACACCAATTGTCTCTTTACTTAATACAAATGTGGTCAGTAGATGTTCAAAAGAAAGAGGGAAAGAAAAATTATAATCACCATTGATCCTCATCTATAATATTCATCTCGACACTTAGCAAATCACTAATTATTTAGTTAAAAATATTGATATGCACACTAGATCAATTCCCTCCTAATTCTTTAACTTATATTGTCTCCACTTCGGATCCAACTTATTTATGAGAAACTTCAATATATATTAAATCTCTGTCTTCTTTTATATCTTCAAAGGGGATGTAATATCTATTACATAGCATTTGGCCTTGTTTGCTAAACCTAAATATAGGGTTCCAACTACTTGTATCTGTAACTCTTCTCAGTTGAGCTAATCCACATGTACCAACTTATTTCTTATAGCTCTTTTAACATGCCTTATTATACCAAATTTGTTACTCTTTATTTCCACAGTTAAAAATCATATTTTGTTAAACTTCCCTACTTCAAACTTTACAATCAAAGTATGTTGCCTCAATTATGCTATGTTAACATTTATTGAGAAATTATGTTTAATAAGAATATAATATAAAAAAGAACATAAGAATATTTTAACAAAGTTCATCTAATTGGGTGTACTTATGACTTGGGGTGCCAAAAAAGATTGATTCCCTATTGAATAATTAATGATGATTGTTACAAATTTCCTATATATATATACTAGGTTTATATAAGTATAATTATATGTAAACTCTAGTTAGTGCAATCCTATAATAACTTTCCCTTCAACAAACCTAGTCTAACTTAAACATGATTATAATAAGTTCTAAAATCCTTTTAGAGTTTGATAAAAATGCATTTCTAAACTATCACAAGTACAGCATGGGACATGATTGGGTATCTCACTACTTCTCCATACATATGGATACAAGATTAAACATGTTTGCATCTTAGACTATGTATCCCATTGCTACTCTGTACATATGGACACGATCTTTGACATGCTCGTGTCCTATGCCATATCTATATTAGGATAAAACTTTTCTATACAATTTTCCATACCAATAAGCTTGTGTTTTAACCTATGTCTTCAACTCTGCATTCCAAAGAAAACACACCCTAGTATATGACCATATATTAAATCGTATTCACCCAAATACTTTTAAGAAAAATATGCGTTCTTCTATGAATACTTTAAGATTGCACTTATGTGTATAACCTATAAACAACATTTATATAATCCCTTTAATTTGGACTATAAGATTTGGATAATAACATTTAGAGATTATTAAGTTGCTTTTTACTAAAACCTAAAATAAGAATTATATATTTATAGATATAATGGTTCTCTTAATTTAGCCTAGTAGTGAATATGTTTATTCCTTATATTAAATGGTTAGAGAAGGCCTTTTAAGAATTTCAAGTAAGAGTCTTTGATTTAATTAAGCAAACTATAGTGACTAATTATTAAAAAATGTTCATAAGAATTTGGTCGTCCAAACAACTACTTAAATCGACTTTGTTGTTTGACTTTAAGTTGTTGACTTGTCAAATGGTTTATACATGATTTATGGGCTACTACATGCATATGAGGGTATATTTAATTTGCTTTCAAAAGGTAGCAATTATGGGTTCCCTCAATTTAAAAAGGAACTAAGTGCTTGAACATTTTAGGAACTAAGAGTTCAGGATCCTAAAACGGCCACTTGGATCAAACCTAACACTAGAATTTGAATTGCATAAAATTTAATGAATAGGTATTTGAATTTCTTAGGACCTGTTAAGTCATCAATTTGCACTTATTTTGTACTTAATTATCTTCAATGTGTTGAAATAATTATCCGAAATTAATGGAATTATCTTATAATTGTTTACAGATGATTTTCAACACCTTAGAGATGGAATTGAATCAAAAATATGCAAAAGAATGAAGAAAATCCGAAATTCCAAGTTTTCCAGCAATTCTGTGACTAAGCGTGGGCACGCCTAAGGATGGAATAAATCTGCAGAGTAATTTTCAAAAGTCAAATTCAAGATTCTCACAATCTTTGAAGATTATATTGCCATCTTTTAAGGGGATTGACCACCTGAAATTGGGGGATACATTATCTGAAGAGAATTAAGGAAAGATAAGGGGAAAAACAAGCATAAAAGAGAGAGGATGGTGGTTCACGAAAAAGCTAGTCTAGGTTTAGGATAGGTTTTCGTTTCTGCTGTTTTCTTTTCAGTCTTTTACGTTTTCTGCACTTTCTCCATTAGTATTTTCGTGTTTTCCAGTAAAGAACCAGGGATGGAGACTTTACGCTTTGTTATTTCTTCTGTTTTCGATTCTAGTATGAGTAGCTAAACTTTTAGTCGTGGTTAAGGGGATCCGTGTCATCCGCTAGTATGGTGAGATATTTGAATAAAGTTTATGTTGTTAATAAACATTGAATATCTTCCGATCTACTCTTTTTAATTGAATCCGTTGGTTTCTAGGTGCGCAACTAGGGATTAATGTGTTTAACTACTAGATTAACGAAACATGACGTTCTATTGGGCACCGTTTCCGAGTCCCAACTCTCTTGCTTAAACATACATCTGTTGGACCCCGCTTGATTCTAGACTCCAATGCTTGCTCTGAAAATCATGAAACGTGAGTGTGCATATTAACTTGAAGGGTTCTTTCATTAAACCCTCATTAGCCAACATAAATCTTTTTTTTTTCTCATAACATCCCAAAAATTTACTCACAAATTGTTCCATGGTGTGCTCATACAAATCAGTCACTATGCTTAAACTCAATTCTCCTACTTGTGAACAGAATTTGGAAATCTTAAAATCTGAATTTCAATTTGACTTCTTCATAGAAATCATAGCTCTATGTTTCTAGTTTGCTTTGAAGAAAGAATCACCTCAATCGGAATTCTACAACTCAATATATGCTTAAAAATCCTAAGTGTGCTCCTGTTCCAAACATGCTCTCCTACCCGACCTCTCACTTACTTTAATGCAAACGTTCTCAATTCAACTCCAAATGATACAACTTTTCATGGAGAGATAGATACATGTCTTATAAATCTATTGCTTCAAGAATCATTTCAATTGGAGGTCGGATGAGGGAGTTATGCCCAAAAGAATTGACCATGTTCATACCTTAAATTGATTTGAACCTCTCTTGGCGCAATCGCCATAACTTTCAATATAGAAGTCAGATTGATTTTGTGTTTAGACCATTAGAAAGCAGACTTCAAGAGCTACAACCTTAATGAAGACCACAAAGTCTTATTCTGCCTCTAACAGTGTCAAAAATCACAATCTTTCCAGTGAATGTCCGTTAAACGGACATGTGCATGTCCGTTTAACGGACATGCATCGGGCTTAGGAGGCCAAATGACCCAAGAATGTCCGTTAAACGGACATCCATGTCCGTTTAACGG